>CM053509.1:154207801-154225326 GCA_028627145.1 Eidolon dupreanum | reverse complement strand
GGGGAGAACGTGAGCTTGCGTGATTGCTGGACGGTTTGCTCTGAGCCTCAGTTGTGCGTGTGTCAGTCCTGCCGCCTCGGGTTCATCCTGGCCAGGTGGGCAGGGACACCCAAGGAGAATTCAGGGTGGGTTTCTGCACGTCTGCAGTTTTGTAGCTTCGTTGGGAACTAGGGCGAAAGAGGCCACTGTAGTTTTTTGGTCTTTAGGTCGGAGGCATGAAAGGTCACACACAGGTATACTGAGGCACTGATCTAATCAGAACCCCAGGCTAGGTGTCTCTAATGACAAGTGGCCTTGTCTGTTTACCCCACTGGGCCACAGGGACATCACCTTTTTTGCATGTCACAATGTGGAGATATATGGGAACCTTGCCTTAGACATGGTGTCAGCAAACTTCTCCTGTACAGGGCCGCAGAGTGACCTTTCAGGCCTCGTGGAGCAGTCGCCGTCACAGCCACGCGGCTATGCCGTGGTGGCACGAGAGCAGCTGGTGTGTGAGCGGACGGCCGCGGCCGGGGCCCAGCCAGTCCTAACAGAAACGGCTGCTGGGACACCTTTTGCTGACCCTGCCTTAGGCTGCAGCGATCACGCACCCTTGGGCTCCCGTCCTCCTCCCCACGGAGCTTCCTGCACAGGGGGCAGAGGGCGAGTCGGCCCGAGGGCCCTGGGTTCTGAGAGGTGGGCGCTGACGGGAGAGCGGGTGGCTGAAGAGAGACAACAGCACGGGGCTCAGGGAAGTCCAAGGCGACGGGCCCGGAGGAGAGGAGGGCTGAGGTGGGTCCGGAGCGCCTCGGACGGAGGAGCTCTGGGACGCGGCGGGTGGAGCGCGGCCCTGCGCCGTCCCTGGGGAGCCAGTGGAAGGTCGTGGGAGACCAGGTGTGTGCTTACCAGTGGAATCTTTCAGCTTAGTCTGGACTTTTTGGCCGAGGGTTTGGCCACTGTTGGTGTTCGATGGGAAAGCGAGGCCCAGAGAGACGGTTCTTCTGGCCACTGGCTCTGGTGGGCCCACGAGGGCCGCACCTTTCCAACAGGCAGAGTTCGATGACATCTTCCACCTTTAGGCCTCTTCTCTCTTGCTACCCTGAAGACCATTTAAAAGAGCGAGAAAAATGAAACATTCTGTCTCAAATCTAACTTCAGCTTGGGTCCTTGGTGTGCGAGGGTAAAAAATGCGAGGGGGAAGCCTGTCCTCGCTTCAGAATTGAGTCACGTGCAGGAAAGGTTTGTGGAGCAGATTCGCTTCCTGTCTGTGGCCAGCACACAGGGCAGGCCTTCAGACGAGCAGAGCGACGGTCTGTACTCTCAAGGGTCCTATGAACTGCCCAGGCAAGATGAATGTGCTGCAGGTTGAAGCAGACGCAGTGCGAGCGCATCCCCGACGGCCCTGGGCCAGGCCTTCCTCTGGGTGCAGCGGACACTGAGCTGAATCAGACATGGTGCCTGCCCCAGGGTGCTCAGTGTAGCTGGGGCAGCAGGAAAAAACCACACATGGATGTAGTGTTTTCTACTCTCAAAGTTCGTTCCCTCAGAGACGTTTCTGGGTAGGAGGAGGAGGAGCCGCCCTCGTTACGGAGCCTCAGGCACCGCCGCGAGCCGCCAGCAGTGTCCTTCAGCGCAGCTGGGAGTTGGGAGGGGGCGTGTGCTCCACGCGCGGCGACGACGGGAGCTGCCACGAAAGGACCAGCAGGGACCAGAGACCTGGCACAGGTACCATTTTATTGAACCCCCCACCAAGCCTGTGGAGCAGGTGAGGATCACACACAGCTCAGGAGGGGAAGGCACGCGCCCAAGGCCCCACAGCTGGGGCGGTGACAGCTCCACGCAGGGCTCTCCACCGCGGCTCTGGCAGCGCTGTCCTGTGACCCAGCTCCTGTGGGGCCTCACGCTCCGGTCCTCTGGGGACTGAGCCAGGAGGCGGACTAGGGGAGGGTGGTAGGGTGCCCAGGTAGGAAACTACTGAAAAGTTAGGGAGCTGGACACTGCCTGCTCTGAGTGAAGTTACGTTGTCGTCGCTGGGAATCAGGTGAGGGCACGGCAGGGAGAGTCACCTGTGAAACGGTGCTTCTAAGGCACCTTGGCTACTGTTGCTGGGCTTGTCTGGCTGCTGCTTGTTGGGGATGCGCCTCTCGTATTTTGCTGCCTGGTCTCAACTTTTGGGGGCATGGAGGGGGCTCTCAGGATCTTACAGTAGGTGGGCAACTTCTCGGTTCTAGAAAGGGCCACTGCTTTTCTAGAGGCGATTCTGGGCTCACGGGTAGAAGGACCGAGGATGAGCTTGGTCTCACATGGAGGCTCTTATCAGGCACCACAGTTACCTCTGGAGCCTGAGGCCTTTGCTGTGGCCCTTGATCATAGGCTCGATGCCATGTGTCTCATTTTTCTGCTTATGGAAATGGATGATGGTCAAAGTCCTTTGCTGTTCACGGAAGTGAACTAAGGAGCGGGGTGGGAGTTTTAGTGCAGACGACTGGAAGAAGCTCCTCCTCCACGTGTAACTTAGACAGTTGCCCTCCAGGTGTCCAGCATCTCTCTCCCTCTTCCGGGCGGCTTGAGCTCTCCACTCTCTCAGGCTGTGCGCTGCCCACAACCACCTCGGGCTCGAGGCATTTTGGCAGGTCAGTAGCAAGACGCATTGATCCAACTATGCTTCTTTCCTTGACGCATTGTGTCACTCTTGAGTAGATCATCTCGTTGACTCTTCCATCCTGTGGCCCTGACCCCTGAGGGGTTGTGGTGACAGCCCATACATGAGGTGTGATTTGGAATTTAGGTTCCCAAAATTTCTTGTCACCTGACATGCCATTAAACACATCTCTTACCTGGACCATGATGGCAGCTCATGTACCAGCTTTATGCGGTCAAGAGGGGTTCACACGGTGCCCCCTTTGTAGCAGGGACTCTGACCACCACTGGTTTCCTCACTTAATTGGGGTCATTTCTCAGTGGCGGGCCCTGCCATAGCTATGTGGGAGGTGGCTTTGCCACCGTTTCAGAAACTCAGCTGGAGAACCAAACTGCAGGCATCCTCAAGGCCTCTATGCAGGGGCCTTAACCTCTGATCGGGGTGGCTCTGGCTGTCTTGTGAGCCGTCTCCAACCTCCAGACAGACTTTCTTTCCAGGGCCTTGAGGCGGCAAAACGAATGCTTGGCCGAGGTGGAAATTCTCTGCCCTGTCTTCTATGGGGCGTGAGCCACCTTCCTTGGGGCAGACTTCAGCCCTTGGCAGTGTTTATCCTTTTCCCCCCAAAGTATCTTTCAACTCAGGCCTTTTACCAGGGCCCCATCTGGTGGCCTACACCCTTGGTCTCTACAGGGCCGGTTGGGGCCCAGCTACATCTTCAGGAGGTAGCCCTAATCTGGGCAAAGGCACTTCCAGGACAGTGAGGCTGACGGTCCTGGTTCCAAGGGTGCTCTTGGCAGGGAGGGCTGGCCCGAAGCCAGTTTTCAGGCCCACGTGTCCTCCCCCTGCTGCATGGTGTTCCTGGGGAGGGGCCTGTAAGGCTTGCTCCTCACCCACTCCAAGCAGAACGCTTTGTCTGGGGAGGAGGCGGCCCGTCTAGATCTGAAGTCCGGGCTGTTTGATGAGTAAGGTGGCCTGGAGGAGACCGAGCATAGGTCCCTACTGCACGGTTACACACACGACACTGGACTCCTGGCTGTAGCTTTCTCTCTGGTCTGGTGATGGCCAAGGTAGTTTTTAGAAATCTATTTAAAATATCTATCTGTATCTACTTACTGTGTTTTCTGAGTACGCAAATGTAAATAGTACAATTTGCAGTGCAGAGTCCTTCGCAATAACTTTGTTGTGTATTGTTAAAAACATTGGCAACCGTGACCACCATGGACTGTTCCTCCCCTTGGGGCAAGGATACATGTAGGACTCAGAACTTTAAACCTTCGGCGTGGTTGAAGCAGCAGCCTGCATGTGTGGACTGTCACCAGTGCCTCGCCCAGAGATGCCTGGCCTTCACCCAAAGGGATTCTCTGCCACCCCGACTCCCACAGGCAGCGCCCACACTGGGGCGCCTTCGCGCTGACCGCTGGACTCTGCCATAGACTGACCCTCTTGTCTGGCTGCTGCAGTTTGTCTGTAATGCCCCGATATGTTGCATTTTCCCCATTTGGATGAATAAAAATAAAAGCTTCTGTCTTAAGCAGCGACAGGCTGAACTGTTCTGTGCGGGACCTCGTCTGGGTAAATGAAGGTTCTGACTGCAGTGAAAGGGTCAAGGGCACAACCGCTTTTCCGGCACTTGCGGTGCTCTGGTTCAGTACATGTGGCAAAGGGACAAGGCCCGAGGCCTAATTCCTGTTTACAGGCCCTTCCAATGAGATGCAGGAAGTTTGCACGACCTCAAACTTGAACCCAGCACAGTGAGTAGTGAGTTATGGGTGCTGAATCCTGAACCTCAAAAGTGACTGGGTGCTTCTTACTCATCGTACTCTTAATCCTCACACCTTGGAGCCCAAGCCCACCTCAGCCACCCTGAAGAATGAGGATAGAGGTGGTGGTCCAGGGCCTGCTGCTGCCCCCGCCCAGGTAAGCCAAGAGCTGTGCGAACAAAGGTGCTGGCTGTTTTACTTCATTTTGTGACTCGGGGCCTGCCTTCTCCCTGCGCACCTTTGCCTGGAGTTGCAACCATGCTAGGACTGAGGGGAAGGAGGGCTGGCCAGGCCCGCTGCTGCCGGCTGCAGCCTCACACCCAGGCTGGTCTCTGTGGGTGAGAAGGGGAGCCAAGCCAGGCTTGCTTGCTCTTGGGCCCTGGACATGGTGGGACCTGGCAGAAATGGAAATCCCAGCTCTTGTGATCACAGGCGAGCCTTTCAGCTTTACTTGGAAATGTGAGAATGACTCAGGGTGTTCTGGCAGCTGGAGCGCGAAGAGCCCAGAGTTCAGCAGTAAGGAGGTGAGCGACCCCTAGGAGACAGGCGCCGAGCCCACTGCACAGGTAAGCAGAGGGACTCGGAAAGGCTCAGTGACTCGACAGGTGTGTATCCAAGGTGGCTTGAACCCAGGGTTCAGGCCCCAAGAGTCCAGCTGTGCTACCTGTAGTGAAGGGCTATGAGAGCTTATACCCACCTGCTGCCCACACGGTCATCTTAAAGTAGCTGCCCTGCTGGTCATTGGGAGTTAGAGACGTGGCTTAACGTCCTAGCCATGTTGGCTGGGCCTGGAACCTCTCTATGGGCTCAGTTTCTTCACCTATAAAATGGGGAAGGGCAGAGAACTTAGTACTGGGCCCTCCTGTTCTGGGAGTGCGTGTCTCAGCCATTCTGTGTAGCCCTAATCCTCACGTCTGTCCTTCTGCCTCTTCTCCGATCCCCACTCCCACCCACAGTGAATCTGAAGAGTTGAATCCCAGTGTCAGAGTCAGGCACATCTCTGAGCTAGTGAAGCACTAGAATCCTTTAAACAACCAGACAGATGACGATATAGGCCCAGAGAGGCCAAGCGCGAGACTCTCCCAGGCCCCAAGAGGCCTCATCACCGATTTAGTCCTCTCTGCATAGACGCAGGTTTTCACGACTGTTGAGTCAGTTCAGAGCTGGGAGTGGTGTTCCAGGCTCTAGTTAGCTCCCGTGGATTTTTCTTCACTCCTGTCATCACTCACTCCTGGGGGACTTTAAGGCAGACGCCTCGTCTCTCTGAGCTGCCTCCTTCCCCACCACCCCCGAGTTATTAACAAGGTTCCATCAGCTCAGGTTCGGCAGGGCCTGCTAGATGGTCCGCTTGGCCTGTCATGCATTTTCAGTTACCTAGTGAGCAGCCCTGAGAGCAGAGTCAGGGGAGAAATGTGGCCGTGATGAGGGCCAGGCCTCATGCTCCTCCTTCCACCGTTCTCCGGCCGCTCCGCCCCCCGACGTCCCTTCACGGCCAGGCTTCTTCAGCGCCACACTTGTCTCTGCTTCCTTCCCTCCCCCCGCAACCCACTGCAGCCTGGTCTCTGCACTGCACCCCACTCTCAGCGCACCCCGCTCTGAGCACCAGTCACCAAACCCTTTCCGGTGCTGCCCTCAGCCCCAGGCAGAGCTCGCTCATCATTCTCCTGTCCAGGTGGCCGCAGCCTGATTCCCTGCTCCAGGTCCTCTCCGGCTGAATGGCGGTCGCTAGGCCTCCAGCTAGCCCTTGCTTAACCTGCACGGCCCTGGGCAGTCTCACCCACGCTCCGCTTACACGCCACAGCAGGGGTTCTCGACCAGGGGTGTTGCCCCTACCCCGGGGACATTTGGCAGTATCTGGAGACATTTTTGGTTGTGACAACTGCTGCTGCTGGTGGTGGCGGCGGGGGGGTGGCTGTGCTCTTGACATCAAGCGGGTAGAGGCCAGGGATGCTGCTAAGTGGCTGGATGGCACAGGACAGCGCCACGCAACAAAGAATGGTCAGTGCCGAGGCTCGTAAACCCTGTGGCGGCACTGCCCACGCAGTTCCCCAGCGGCAGGGCTGTGGACGTCCCCAGCATGTGCTCCCAGACGACGTCAAATCCACACGCTGGAAGCTCGATTTATCCTCCTGGCGTTTCCTCCCCTTGCCCTCACCGAGTTTCACTGACTCTCCAGGAATTTTTCTCAAATCCGGCCTCCCTATTCTATCACCTCTTTTCAGACTCTAAATTCCTTGTGAATCTTCCCTCCTAAAGGATTAACAGGGAACTTCCCAGTGTTTTAAAACAAGTTGGCCTAAAACTCTCCCGTGATTCCCCTTCTGCTTCAAACTTCTTGGCCCGGTGGCCTCAGCTACCTCACCCAGTCCCCTCTCCCGCCACTGTGCGACTGTCAGACCGCAGTGCTGCTTTTGCCACCTAAACGTCTTCCTGCCCCTGCCTCCCGCGAGTCCCCTGGCCATCGGCACGGAAAGCTGCCTCTGCCCTTCCAGCCCCCTCCGCTTCCGCGTGGTCCCACGTACCTGCTAGAGCACGTCGTGTGCAGTGGCAACTATTCTTAACCTGGGTCTCAGCACCGCTAGGGGACCTCCCGGAGAGCAGGGCCCCTGCGGGTCACGTGAGGCCCGTGTGCCGAGTCTGAGTGGCACGCGGACTCCTCGGTCTGGGATGGGGTGAGGATTCCTGCCCAGCGCCTACGCTCCTGGACGCTGGGACTCTGGGGACTGGAAAAGCCTAGACCAGGCTGCGCTTCTGGATCCCTGCCCCGGTGGGCCAGCAGTGCGGACCCCAGAAACACGCCCACCAGCCTGTGGGCGGCCAAGGGGTCCCCACTGTGCTCTGAGCCCCTGCCACGGCCCAGGCCCCAGCCTCGGGGCGGGCTCACTCACCACCTTCCCTTCTTCGTGGCCTGCATCTTGGCCCACTTCCATCCGAAGGCCGGGTGTGCCTAGGGTCCTGGAGGGCAGGTCGAGCAGGGGGGGACCGTAGGGTTGGGGGCACTGCTCTTCTTCCTGCCACAGAGAAGGGGTGAGGTGGTAAAGAGGGATGGCAGAGGGCCGGGGGAGCCTCATCCCCATGGCGCAGGGCTGTGGGCGGCCCAGCAGTGACCGGAAGAAACTTTGTAAAGGCTGGAGCTGTCCGGGCCACCACTCCTGAAAGCTCAGCAGGCAGAGCGGGGCCCCCGGTGCTCAGCCTGCCTCTCTGCTCGTCAGCTCTTTCCCTGCACATCGCACCTGGGGCCCGAGCTCCTCCCGTCTCTGCCCGGTGAGATGCTTTAGTCCTTTAAGGCCTAACCACACCCTTATCTCTCCACTAAGACAAAACCTGCCTCACCTGTGGCCACAGTACTTCATTTCTGAGGGGCAGTGCTCGTGAGGAAGCCTCCCAGAGGGCCAAGCCCTTGTCCTCTGCCCCCTACAGGGCCTGGCATGCCTCAGCTGCTTAGTGTGTGAGTGGATGGAGGTGCTCACACACACCGAGCTGACTGCACAGAGGGCGGTTTTCTCTGCTTGTGCGAGGGGGGCGGGAGCACATAATGATAAAACGGGTTTTTAGAAAGCAGTGCTGTTTGTACCAAAATATTTAATGAATATGCTGTTAAAATAAAACCAACAGAAGAGATAGTAATACAACTTTACTGGTTTATATTTCAGTTCATAAAGTTAACACACTGGAACTACCCTAGCACAATGTCCACGCACCTCGTTTTAGATGGGCTTACAGCTGTTCTGGTAACTGAACGAGAAAGACACAGCGTGGTAGAGGGGACAGTTGCGGGGTAGGGGAATGCCACTCGTTACCACCCTCATCACAGGTGGCCTCGGCAACTGTCAGTCAGTACAGCCCAGGGGAAGAGAGATACAAAATGACCAAGTGTTTTTACATACAAACCAGTGCTCCTGTAAGCGGCCACCTCCACACCGCACACAGAAAGACGGAATCATCTCTGCGACGGCCTGTCAGCACTTCACCGTGTAAATGAGAAGCCGAAGTTATTTTTTTAAAGGTGTTAAAACTTCCATTCCATAGTTTTGAAGTGAGAACTTGCAGCCCATCTGAACAGCGAGGTTTACACCCAGCCACCCTCCAAGGAGGGCCCAGGCAGGCAGGGACACAGGCCAGCAGGACGGGGGCCTCTCGGCATGTGTGTCCTACACGCACTCACATTTACACAAACACGTACACAGCTCAGTGTCTGTCTCACTTACACAACCTGTTGTGTGAAACCCCGCGAGTCTGGACGTAACGGCAGGGAGGAGAACAGAACCCAACCAACCTTCAGTGAAATTAAGTGCCCAATAACCACATAATTAAGTTGTGCAGATCAGTACTAGTCTGGGATTCAAACACTGTCATCGGGGGCACGGGGAAAGATATTTATATATATATATATACACACACACACACGACATATTGAGCAAAATAGGATTTGTCCACACTGTGATTAATCCAGCCTCACAGTCAGTCAGCTCACCCACCCCAGCAATGGAAGTCACTTTGGCAGCTAACACTAAAAAAAACAACAGGAACTATGAGAGTTGCATAGAATTGATCAAAAACATGTGAATAATGCCAAACCAAAAACCTGTGCATCATATAGTTTAACAAAACTAGGTGGCTTCAACTACAACCATGAAACCCTCCTATTTAAAACAAAGTGCTTCTCCATATCTACCTGGAGGACCCTCTGCTGGCACTGAAGCAGATAAGAATTATTTCAGTTACTTATCCCCTTCCCTATCCCCACCCCAATATATATAATATGTATATTAAAAAAAAAAAAAAAAGATTAAAGGTTTAGAAAAAAAACCAACAGCCTGAAAGGATCCCCCAACTCTGTCAGCTCGGCCTGTGGGCCGAGTGAGGTGCTGACCTACACTGGGAAGAGGCCCGGAGGTCACCCGAGGGGCGACTGGCGCGCATCCGGAACGGCTGTTGGGCTAGCAAGCCTGTTAGTGTCAGTAGTGAGGGGGCCTTACCCAGAGGCTGCCTGCTTCATGAGCTCTGGTCCAATGACCTACCAATACGCTTCTATGAAACTGACTTGGGTACAGTCTGGTCCTGGGACATGTCACAGAATCACACATCTGGCCAAAGAAGGCAACAAAAGGTGTCGTGTTCTCAGAAGCTGTCCGGAGGCAGCAGTGCTCTCAGCAAGTCTCTTTCCCTTGGACCCCGGTCGCCGTCTTGATGGAGCTCAGCGTTCGGTTAAACCATGTCTTCTTGGCTGCCTGCACCTCGTTTAGGGCAAGGCCCAAATGGTGCTCTAAGTCCTGCAGGAGCAACAACATGCAAGTGGATGTCAGCTCCAGTGTCAATGGCATTTCCTCTCCAGAGCTCAGCCAACACAGGAATTCAGCCTATTTACTCATGAGAGGCCCCTAGAAATCCCCCGTCTCAAACTGGCATAGAAAGACCTGGAATGCCTAAAGCTGTAGGATCTGTGCGAGTCATGACCTCATTTCTTACCCAGTCTGTTCATTAAAACAGCCTCCTAAATGAGCATCTCTCTCTCTCCCGTCCACCCACTGCACACCAGGCAGACAGTGCTAAAGCTCTAGCTAAGACCACGTCACTAGCTTCCAGCAAGAACCTTTAAAGTCTGGACTCCCTGACGAGGCATTTGAGATGCTTCGGTCCAGACCCACGCACTCTCTTCCAGCTCAGCACCCGTTTCCGCCCGTGCTTCCTGAAGCTCGTTACTGGGCAAGCCCTCTCTTCCCTCTGCGCTGCTCAACAGCCACTTCCACCACCAGGAATTCTCACTGTTCTCTCTCTCCTGCAGCTGCAACCCCTGTTCATTCTCTTACCACAGCTCAGATACTGCTGCCTTGATGATGTCTTCCCTGGACAGCCACATAAGCCATGTCTTAGCTCTGCAGCCCCAGCAGCTAGGACAGGGCCCGACAAAGAGCAGGTGCCCAGGGAGTGTGTGAGATGTGAGAGACCAGGCCCTTAGCTTTAGTCCTGTACTTGGTTCCTTCCACAAACAGGGCTTAGTGCCGACCTTGTGCTCAGTACTGGTGCTGATGGAACTAGCCACGCAGTATAAAGATGACCAAAATAAGCCCCAATTTCGTCAGCAACGAGGGCTCAGATAAATTAGGTAATATGTCCAGAGTCACAAAGCTAGTTATGTGATAGGAGTTGGGACATAAAAGCTGGCATTTACGAGGCCCTCAGGCACTGCACTAAACCCTTTTTGTGCATTTTCTTCTTTCGTCCTCAGGGCAAACTATTAGGTAGGGACCCTCATCATCTCCACTTACAGATGAGGAACCTGAAGTGTAAAGAGGTTACTAACTAACCCAGTATCAGAGAGTTGGCTGGTGCAGCTGTGATTTCAAAGCACGTGTTCTCTGCCCCACCGAAAAGATGCCAAGCTTGATGGGTAATTCTCATTATGAGAAAGTCCAATCCTCAGGGCAGGACACATACCAATGAAACATCCACTGGTAAACAACAAGTAATAAGCTTCTTCCTGTGAGGATTATGGTCAAAGTCCAACAGGGAAGACTCCCGAACCGTAAAGATTACTACTGGCGCTTCCAGCCCACACCAGGAAATCCCTCACACGCGGGTCCAAGTCCCACTGCACCAAGAGCAGAGGCAGCACTTGTCACTGGGGTGGGGGTTCGGGGGCCTGGGGGCCTGGAGGCTCTGGCTCTTACCTGTATCTTGCACTCAGCTTCCACCAACTGCAGCTTGGTCTGTGCCAGTTCTAGTTCCATCTCTCTCAACTGGTTCTTGAGCGTCTCCTTCTCTTCGTCTGTGTCCTCATCTAAAACTTCCTTAACTGCGCTGATGCCCTTTACACGCCCCTCTTTGTTGAAAAATTCCCGGCAGCGCTCACAGTCATCCACTTTTTGCTGAAATTCAATGTCAGATGTGAAGAAACAAAGAAGAGAAACTGACTCTTTAGGAAGGTTGTGAGCATCTCCTTCCTGGGGAGCCAAGAGATGGCTTCTCAGTTGAGCACTACAGCTTCTGAAAATCTACCTGGCTCCTTGTAAACTTGCAGACGGCCTACTGGAAAAGCCACCTGGTATTACCGAAAACAGTAAAAATATTCTTATATCTTGATCCAGTAATCTCACATCTAGGAACCTCGGCTAAAAAAAAAAATGAGGAAGCACTGACTACAGGAAGATTTATGTACAAGGTCACTGCAGATTTAGAGATAAGGAAAAAAGGGAAGGGATAAGCCATCCAACACTTGGGAGAAATGCAATATACTGTGCTAAAGTTATACACGAAGTATGCAGCCTCTAAATTAAAGTTTTTGAGGAATTTTTCAAAACATGGTAAAATGGTTAAATGCTGGGTAGGCTAGGACAGAAAAATGTGTATTAACTATAGTTACAAAGATATACCATGTTTCATCAAAATAAGATGCCATTGACTGTAAGAAACATCATTTTATGTTCCTGGGAGAAAATAGTCTGTCAATTTAACCACAAAAAGTCATCAGTTATAAAATATGCCTCAATTTCAGAGGTTCCCAGAATGTGAAAAAATATTAGAACGAAATTTTGTATGTTAAACAAAGACTGAAAGAATATATACCAAAGCGTTAATTATGGTGATGTTATTAGTGGGTGATAAGATTATAAGGGTTTTTTTCTTATTTACTCTTATTTTCCAATTTTTCTGCAATGATCATTAAGAATCACAAAATAAATTATATTTAAAAAATAGGTACTGCTGGTTAAACACTACTTATGGCCGGGTGTCTTGTTCTAGCTAAAATTCTGTTTTGTGCAAACACAGCCACAAGCACAGAACTTTCCCACATTTCTGTCCACTGAGTTGAAAGTATGTTAGAAAAGCACCTTTTAGGAAATTACTGATCCTAGTAAAATCTGCTAAGCACTCTATCTAATACAGGTACGACTTAAAGAAAGGGTGTCTCCAAAATGCCGGCACACATTGTGGTACCTGGATCTGTTACGACAGCAGAAGGAATTGAGCTCGGAGGGGGAGTGTCCCACTCTACACAAGGTGGGGGGTGACACATCATGCCACGTGGTCCTGACCTCTGTACCCTTACCACCTCAGGCCAAGTCTGTGTTCGGGACCCCTTTGCCTCGGCTGGCGCCAAGGCCCTCACTCCCCATAATGACAACACCTGGACACCTCGTGGCGCCTGCTTTGTTTTCCGTCAAGCTATCGGAGGAGGGTGTCTGACAAGTCTATGAGGACCAGGGGCGCCTGCATTTTGAGATCTAAAGCCAGAGCGCCTTTGGCCTCATCTGTACTCCCTTCCAGAGGAAACAGGCATGATGTCAGCTGTCAATGACTGAGCCAGGCCGTGCCACACAGCCGACCAGGGACTCATCGGCTTCTGCCACTTTTGAAATCAAAGCAAATGAGCCCCTCTCCAAATCTGCTGTGCTGGTCACGGCCATGAAACTGAGCTAGGTGGTATCACATTTCTTTGGGAAAGGAAGACTTACCCGAATTTTCTCAATTTCCACTTTATTAGCCGTCTGCTGCTTCTCCAGTCTTTCACTCAACTGAGAACAAATCTAAAGAAACAAAAGGAATATCAAGTGACAATCTCTTAACCAATGTTGTCATCTGCATACTTTGGGCTGGGGACAAATTCTACAGTGGCAGCTGGCCTATGCCAAGCAGAGGGAAGGCAGAAGCCGACATGCCGCTCCTGCTTGGGAGGATGGGAGCTGATGGCTGAGCACGGGCTCCTCTGGCTGCGCCACCTCTGCATCCTTTGGCCTGGACTTGCAGGAACCCGTCAGTGCCACACAAACACTTGCCGGACTCACGAGCCCACGCGAGATCCCGGCACAGGAGAGACGAGACCAATTCAGTTATGTTCTTGAAATGCAACTGGCCGGGGAGAGAACTGGCTGGCGCCACACGGGCACACGTGAACGTAAGGCCCAAACCTGCACAGGAGATGCTCCCGAGAACACGGGGTGGCTTCACCACGTGCCTACTGACACGCTGGGCACGAAGCCAGGTGCTCAGCGCGACCTCACGGCATGCTCACAGCGGCTCAGACAGCGATCATTCCCCTTACTTGACAGTGGAGCGCCAGCGAGGTAACTTGTCCAGTGAAGTGACTTGTCAGTGCCAATGGCAGGGCCGGGAAGCACCTGGGTGTGGAGGGGGTACAGTCCATCCAGGCACACGGGGCTTCCAGGGAACATGGCCCCATCCAGGGCACACAGACTCACCTGCTTGTAGTCACCGATGATAGAACTGTTTTTTTTAATCTCAGATTCTGCCTTGTCGAGTTCCCGCCGGCACATTTCTTTTAGCTGCATACATGAAAAGGCAGAAGTGAATGCTTTAAGGAAAACATGCAAAGCCGGCTCTAGCACTAACTGCTTAGTGCTGGGCTTCCCAGAGGTGCCTGACTCTGGAGGGCTCTAATTCACCTTCCCGGGGCTTCCTTCACTCCCCGCAGCTCTAACCTCATTCTTGATGCCAGAAAAGGGAGAGGCCAGTCAATCCCAAAGCGCCGAACCCCACTTCGGACTGTGGCTTCTGCTGAAGTCCCTCCCTGCCAAGGCCACCTGACTGGTGAGCCTGAGCTGAGCAGGCAGCATGAACCAAACAGACCAAAGAGCTACTCAGGGGCTCTGCACCCTCAGGACCTCACGGTTTGTGTGGAGGGTGCCCTCTCATCTCTCACCTCGGGCCGTGCTGAGACTTGGGGGGTGGGGACACCGGGCAAGGGTGGGGCGCTTGCTCCAAGGCACACAGCAACCCCAGCTCTGCCAACGGCTGCACATCTCTGCCCCCAGGGACGGCAGAGCTGGCCCTGGACAAGCCTTCCAGAGTTTGCTCAATGCGAGAAATGTTGGGACAGGCAGGGTGAGAGCCACTTTAGGATACTTGCTTTCCTTCTGCAGAAATGCCAACCCTATGTGTTGTCACACCCAGGTGCTGACCGCAGGAATTTCGTCTCCTGCCCCAACGAAGGATGGGCTTCACCTCACTGTCTCCTACACTTTAATTATTAAGAACCATTACGCTTTACACAGTAAATAAAAAAGGCCTCTGGAGAGAAAACAAAGCCAGCGGTCTCTGGGTTCTCCAGTGTCAACGGGAAGCTTCCAGCTGAACTACGAACTCTCTAGCATTTACGAGACAGAGGGACCCGGGAGCGGCGAAGCGCCCCTCACCTGAGCTGACTCTTCTTCCAGCCGCCTCTTCTCTTCTTCTGCATCGATCAGCTTCTGCTTGGTCATAAGCAGCTCCTTATTCAGGGCATCTGCCTTTTCCTCAGCCTGAAACAATGAAGAAACGTTGTCACAGAACGAGAACTGAGAACTGGAAGGGATCTGAATCGCCCCACACAATCTCATTTTGAGATGATGGAGAAACTGATCTGGAGAGAGGAAATGATACGCCCGAGGTCACACTGAGACCAGACTCATGCGGAAGTGCCCGGCCCAGTCCCTGGCACAGAGGCAGTGCAGGGCAGTGGTCAGGAGCGGAGCCTTTGACATCAGACAGCCTAGGCCCAGTTCCCATTGCACCCTGACCATGTGCCACTGGGACAAGTCATCGAGAACCTCTCTGAACGTCAGGCTCTTCACCTGAGGGAAGGTAAAGCATGGAAGAGACTGTGCACAGTGCCTAGTGTATAATAAACACTCAGTGAAAGGCAGCTGTCATTATCATTGACAGTACTAATAAATTCTGGTTTTCTTCTTCCAAAATCTCAGTATTTCCTTTGCAAATTTTACATTTTGCTTTAGTCACATGATAAGGAAGGCCACCCTTTTCCCGGCATTCTCTCTTTTTTTTTTTATCTGAAACGGCCATCCTCCACCCCAGTTTGTTTCTAAAACATGCGAAGGTCTTGGGGGGCAGATCTATGGGTCTGAGTGAAAATGATCTGAGGGCCCCTGACACTGGACATCCACGGGTAACTGAGGATGGAATGACGGGAGCATGTCGAGGGCGGCTGGGGAAATGCAGGCAGCTCCTGGTCACAGAGCCCTGGATGTGGAAGGTCAGCGCCGGCTCTCCGCACACGACCTTCCCTGACGATGGGCGGCGGCTTCCCTGAACCAGCAGCTTCTCCGCTCTCCCCCAGCTGCAGCGCGCACCGGAGCCCCTGCGCCCTCCACCACGCCACCCTCCCCCCGACGCACCTTCTACGCGAGGACAGGTGCCAGAGGCTGGGGCCTCAGAGAGCGAGTGACGGCAAACTCGAAAGGCCGTTAATTACTGGTGAAATGCACGTGCATTCAATTAAGTGGGGTCCTAGAGTTAAGGCCTGTCCTTTCTGGGGAGTAGCTTATCACCTCCTTCTCTAGCTCAAACCCAAGGAGCAATAAAAAGGGAGACGAGAAAAACGATGGAAGGAAATCACTAGTAAGGAGAACGGAGCCCTGTGAAGGACTGTTTTACTTTCACCAACAGAACAACCTGCTGCCCCGCCCCCACCCTCCCCCTGGACTCGGTCAACGGCTCCTGAGCACCCCGAGCGCAGCCTTGTGTTCTCTCGCCCGCTCACCCAAGCAGGCCGCGTGGCAGGCCTTCAGACACGTGTAGATGTGCTTTTAAATGATCGAAGTCAGAAAGGATACATTCTCTGATCACAACTGAATTAAATTAGAAATCAACAACAGGAAAATTTCTAGAAAAATTCCTCATAATTGAACATTAAACAACACATTACTCGTTAACCCAGAGGTCAAAGAAGAAATCGCAAGAACTAAATAAAATAAATACGGTATGTGTCAGATGCAGCTGAAATAGTGCTTCAGGGAGATTTATAACTTTAACGCTTCTTTTAGAAAAAACTGGTCCAAAATCTTTAAGAAGCTAGAAAAAGAGTAAATTAAACCAAAAGAAAAAGCAGAAGGAAATAATAAAAAATAGAAATCAATGAAACAAACAGAGGGGAAAAAATCAATGAAACTAAAAGCTAGATTTGGAAGAGATCAACACAACTGATAAAATTCTAGTTAGATTATGGAGAAAAGGAAAAAGATATAAATTATCAGGAATGAAAGAGAGGACATCTCAACAAATCATTTAAACATAAGGAAACATCGATAACTCCATATCAACACACTGGACAACTAAAATGAAAAGGATAAATTACGTGAAAGACCCGAATTATTAAAATGGACACATGAATTAGAAAATCTGAATAGCTTCATATCTGGAAACAAACTGAATAAATTTATAGAATATACTTTCTTATTTAATTATTCATAATTAAATAATTTCCTGCTAAGAAAATTCCAGGCCCACATGGCTTCACTTGAAAATTAAATCGAGGATTTAATCAAGAAACAATCCTACATAAAACACTTAAGAAAACAGGAAAAAATGCTTCCCAGTTTTTTTTTTAGAAAGCCAGCATCCCTCTGATATCAAAACCAGACAAAAGCACTAAAGACACTTCAGACAAATATTCCTCATGTAAAAAGCTTTACCACAAATAAAAACCTTTAACGAAAAATAGAAACCAAGTTTCCTAGGAATGCAAGGTTGGTTTACATTGAAAACTCAATTAATTTTACCATATTAACAGAATTAGGAGAAACGGCAATCACCTCAACAGATGCAGGAAGAGCAGTTGACATAATTCAACAACTATTCATGACAAAAACTTTCAGCAAACAGGAAGAAAGGAGAACTTCTTCACCCTGGCCTACGTAAAATCTACAGCTATGAGGTCCACTCTCGCCATTTGGCGTTGTTCTGAAGGCCCTAGTCAGTGCAGGCAGGCAAAGGGGAAAAGGCACAGAGACAGGAGAGGAAGTCAGACTGTCGTTATTCAGAGATAACATGATTGTACATGTGGAAAATCCTAAAAAAATAAACAAAAAGCTACTAGAATCAAAAGTGAATTCAGCAAGGTCACAAAATCATGTAATCAATTTTATCTCTAGAAACTAGCAATGAACACTTAGAAAATGCAATTAAAATAACCTTTACAACAGATTAAAATATGTGCAAATATTGTACATTGAAAAGTAAAAAAAAATGCTAAAATCAAAAAAGACCTAAATAAAAATTATATTCATGGATTAAAAGGTTCAATTATTGTTCAGATGTTAATTATCCCCAAGCTGATTTATATTCAATGAAACCCCACTCAAAATCTCAGGCTTTTATTTCTAAAAGTTGACAAACTGACTCTGGTA
>CM053509.1:154037769-154207301 GCA_028627145.1 Eidolon dupreanum | reverse complement strand
CTTCCCTTCGGCTTAAATGTGGATTTGGTGGCTGGAGCTCTAATCAGCCATAAGGACGAGAGTCACACTCTTGGGAAGGCGAGTTACTGCCACCCTCTGACTTCTTTCACATGAAAAATAAGCCTCTGCTTTATTTATTTAATCACTGTCGTTTTGGGTTTCTTCAAATATTCAGCCAACTCCAACGCTGACTAATACAAATGCCTGATTTTTTAAATTTTTTTAGCAGTGAGCACCTTTAATAAAATGTGACCCTTAGCTTCCGCCCAAAGAAGAGTCACTTAAACCTGGACTTTCCAGCACTGAAATAAAATAACTGAGAGGAAAAAAATTCTGTCCTGACAGCTGACCCAGGACAGACAGACACTGCGACGACACGCAAAGTGCTGTGGCCTCAGATACGCACCTCACATAAGAGCAGGTCGATGATATGGAAGACCATGTAGAGAGGGAATTTTGCGGTGAAAAGCGTAAGAAACCACTGGGAGGCATACATGTGTGCTTCGAGGCTTATATCCAGGAAGTGGTTGTACAGGTCGGGAATGTATTCCTGAAATAGCAAACTAATTAGTTTTACCCACATATGCAGCTGTTCAGCTCCTACTCAGGAGGCTCATAAATCTGACAGAAATAGGGCAAAAAAGTCACATACTTGTGTTTTTCTAAAAACCTCCAAAGTGCTCAGAAGACTTATTTGGTATTAAACTGGCACTCAGCTCTCTTTTTCAGTCCACAAACTAGCTCTAAAGAGGAATCCCCAAAATGGTGACAAATATTTGGAAAGACAGTTTTTCTTTCCAAGTTATGAAATGTTTGGGAAGGTTTGTTTCGCTTTTGTTATGAGTAAGCGAACCAGTCGCTTCAGAGCCTTGGATAATATTTCTTCACTGAGTTTGCTGTGTTAAAGGCCCCTACAAAGTCATCTGACATTCTGAGCGTTTATGAGATTGAAAACCCAGCTCAAATCTATGAGGCTCGCACTTTATTAATCTTGGCATCATCATCACGTAGTGAGAAATAAAAAACAAACAAACAAACAAACATCCCGTCTTTAACCCTGGATGGCTTAGGCAATCAATCGATCCACTTTTCCTCTGTCCTGCATGAGAGTCCCCACCCCATTTTTTTTACCTGCATGAGACGCTCCAACTGGTAAAATTTGCAATGCAAATCTTCAAAGTTTTGCTTGAAAAGTTCCCTGAGTCCATAGTCAAACATGATCTTGACCAGAACACTGAATGCCTGTTCTTCAGGCATCTGTAACAGATAGGGAACCGGGAGAGAAAAAAAAAATCGCAAAACATATACGGAAATTCTATCCATATATTAAATTCATCCTACTACTCTCTTACTGGACACGAGGAAATTTAGTGGTAGGCAGTAACTCAGGCCCGTGGTTGTATTTTATAACACTCATTCAATGATTTAACCAAGAACTATCTAACCAAGAACTATTTAACGAGGTCTAGTCTGTCAGACACTGCTCCCGTGCTTGCTCAAGAAGGCCCTGTATGACCATCACACAATAATTGCAACAGAAATTAGGAAGAAAGATGAGAACAAACCCGAGTCTGCCTGGGGGACAGAGGGGCTCTGCGGGCAGGACAGGAGACTGAGTGGGAGGAGTCCAAGTGTAGGTTTCATTTTCCCGAAATCATGAGACCCCATTAAACCGTTTTACCTCCTTAGCTGCTATTTCATTTTCAAAAAATGCTTTTCTCCCTCATTGTCGTCAAGAATGTGGCTAGTTACAGAAGAACCTTACATATTATTCTAAGACTTGCAATAATGCTGAAAAGTACTGCAGTTAACACTTGCAGTAATACTTAAAATACCACAGAAACCATGCTTCACTTCTATTCACTGATCTTACCCACTCAAAATAATACCTACATCTTCCATAGCTTTATGGGAAAGTATTACCCTGAGGACCTTCCAAAATGTCTAGATTGCAAAATAGAAAAAAAGCACTGAAAATGTTATTTAAGGCTTTGTTTGACTGCAGCAGCCTTCGAAATGTCAAGAAGGTGGGCGGGCTTCTGTGGAACAAGACGATGGAGGTGGGTTGAGCACAGAAATCACGGGGAATCAAGCAGAGCTAAAAAGCCAAGCGGATTGAGTGAAAAATGAGAAAAGCACAGCAAATTATGACTGGGACGGTAAGGGTCTGGGGCGGGGGACCAGGCCTTTGCGGTCCTGGTCAGGAAGGCAGCGCCGTGCTTCTGGCTCTGAGCCCGGCCGCACCGCGGGCGTCAGGCAGCACGGCCATGCTCGCTCTGAACCCTGATCCTAAGGCGCCGGCGAGTGGTGCAGAGCTCAAGCTGAGGCACTGGCTTCGGCCGGGACACCCGTTTCTCAGAGGGGTTCGGGTACTTACATGGGGATCAACGTCCTCGGACTGAGGTTGAGAACAAAGACCAACCACACAGGCTTGTGAGACTTTGAGATGCAAAGTCTCGTTGAAACGACAAAACAAAATTTAAAAACTTTACCTGTTGGTGAATGTGTTAATCAGTCTGACTGTGCTAATCACTTCATGAGGTATACATATATCAAATTATCATGTTATGCACTAAACTCACGCACGTACAATTTTTGTCAATTATACCTCACTAAACCTGGGGGGGAAAATGTGACTTCTTTATTAATGTCATAGCTTTATATTTTTAACAGTCTGACCAATACCAATAAACTGGGTTCACGGCAAGTAGAAAGTGGTTTTTGTTTTGCTTACATTACGACTCTGTATTTTACTTGTGTTATAACACCAAATGGCTTAAAACTCTTCAAAAGCTTCCCTTTGTTTAGAGAAACAAAATCCAGACTTCCTGCCCTGGCCTCCACAGCCCACCTAAGCAGGTGCTGTTGCTCTCTCTAGCTCCGTCCTATTCTCCGTCACGCACGATGCTCCAGTCACACGGTCGGTTCCTTCCGCATGCCAAGTTTTCCCAATTTCAGTGCTTCCATATACTGTGCCATTCCCTTTTCTGGGAATGCTCCACTCTCTTACTTTTTAAGTTTTATTATTTTCATAACAATGTTTAAAAAAAAGTTAAGGGATACTGAAAAGTACAAAAGAGAATGGATACCCCTTCGCGTTTTTTAGGGTTCACCATAAAGGTTACCTTCCCAGAGATGCCTGGGATCTAAATATGGCTCTGTTATAATCGTGCATCAAGTTTTTTACTATGTCATAGCACCGTTGAAATTAATAACAATACAGACTTTTTGCTTAAAGGTGGTTGGTCAGCTTCACTAGCTCTGCATCCACAAGGGTTGGGACCATGTCCACATCACTCCCTCCTGATCTCTGGCACAGTACAGACTGGTAACAGGTGCTTGAAAACTCTCTGCTAACATCACCTGTGTGGTCTTTTTGCCAAGCATTTTAACCTTGAGACATAAGGAAATAATCAGACAAATCAAGAATGTGGGATGTTTTACAGGATAATCTGCTAAAATTTTTCAAAATGTCAATGGCATGAAATACACAAAAAAGGCAAGAGGATAGTTGAAATGCTCCAGTAACACTTTTGAATAAAGAGAAGTGACAATCAAATGTAATGCGTGAATTAACCAAATCCAATTCACTGATTTGGGTTAGAAAAAAGCTATAAAGGACTTTACTAAGTAAACAACTGTGGAAAACTAAATGTGGACTGGATGCAAGACAGTACGGCTTTAGGGTGAAATTTCTTGGATGTGACTTCTTGCAGTATTATGTTTATGTCCTAAGGTGATACAGGTTCAAGTATTTAGGAGAGAAGTATCTTGGAGTTTGCTACTGACTTTCCAAAAAAGAATTTTCTGATAAAAATGCGTGTATAAAAAAGAGGAAAAGCGAATGATGCAGAGAGATGGAGAAAACAGTGTGAAAAAATATTAATTGGTAAATCAGCTGAAGAGTATATGGATATTCACCTTATGTTTTTTTCAGTTCTGCTGTGGATTTAAAAGAGTGTCAAGAAATTGGAGGATAACTTTGCTGAATGAATGAATGAATGAATGAATGAGTAAAATGGCCTAAAGAAAGCCAACTTCTCGGCCTCTCTCCCATCCCAATACATAAATCCCAGAACAAATACTAATGGCAGTGGCTACTCTAGAGAAGGTAAAATGTCCCAAGGGTCCAGCCAAGACTAAAGTCCATCCAGTCATTCCAGTAATAAAAATGAAGTCTACCCTTGCACTAGTTTTCAACAGTCTCTTAGTCTCACAATGTTTCTCTTGCATGTTGACATTAAAGTAATTTAAGGAAAAGGTTTCCAGACACAGGTGTTACAGTTCATGCCCTGGAGTCTGGCCGAAGCCAATATAAAACCACGCTCAAGTCTAAGGCTAGTCTGAGCTGGAACAGGCCATGTCTACATCATAACTGAGACCTAGTTACTCACATGGAGAAGCAGAACAGCAGCGAGAAATGACTGGCCCTGGCAATAGCCAATCTCTTCATCATACACAGAATAAGCCTGGAAAAAAAGAAAGAAAAACCCCACAGGAGGTGTAAATGAACGTGGTCACGCGTGGGCCACAGCTACCCCACAGGACCTTGAACATGGGAATAGGAACTCGGTTACCCACACTCCACTTCAGCATCTTGATGGTCAATGAATAATGCGAACATTTCTCTCCAATGCCATTTTTCTCTTTACAATAAATAAAACTGTCACCACACCATCTTCTGTTGCCACGGAGCAGGCAAGGTTAAGCAAACACCACTTCGACACTAAAAAAAGGTTGTCTTATCTCTTGGTCTTTGCTCATGCTTTTTCTCTCTTCTCTGTCTGAAAAATTCGCTCCTTCTTCAGGCTCCAAACGTATTCCAGGCCCCAGAATGCCCTCTCTTCTCTGTACTTCTATGGCACCTGATACACGCGTGTAGTGATCACAACACTTACCACACTGCCTTTTAAACATCCATCTTCTCCCTGGACTGTGAGCTTCTCAGGGTCTGGGGTGATGTCCTACTCAACCCAGCCAGCACCTCACACATAGCGGGGACTCATTAAACACTGTTACTGTTATTCATCTTCCTTTCTGGGAAAAAATCTTTTGGCAAAGACACCAAAATACAATTCTTTCCACAATGCCAGTAATAACTTTCCTGATAAGAGGGATAACTCTGAAACCATCTGTGGTTCCTCTGGAATTCTTATTCAGTATTTTTCTTGGCAGCAGATGATTACTATCCCTCTCTTCTAAACATTATCTTTGACAGAATATTGACATCTAAAATTCTTTGTGGTTTACTTTTTTGGTTCTTGAGTTGTTTTTTGGAGTCTTGTTTTTATGATTAATATTCTTATGTGAGCTGTAGAGGGAAGGGGAATTCCTATAGATTCAAGATGCTATTTCCTGTTTAACAAATTTATTTCTAGTGAAATTCCATTTCTTCTCCACTTATTCTTTGTGCCAAGGTTCCTCTAGTCCCATGGAAGCAATTTAGAATTGGGTATGTTTAGAATTCAGAACACTTAGCAAAATGTGATGCCAATGCTTATTAGATGAAAATGAAGTTAATGTAGATATGGATCTTATCATTAGATTTTGGTGAAACTCTAACTTTTAAATATCTATATCTATATCTATCTATATCATGTTTTCATAAATTCAAGTAGAATTCAATATAATCCTATTAGATCCCCCATTTCATCAAAGCTTATCTGATGAAAGGGCTACAGGATAAGAAACACATACTTTTCCAAAGACAAGATGTCCAAAGAGCTTAGACATGATTTGTCTCTACAACACTCACTGAATCTGTAAAAATCAGCAAGTGTTAATACTAGTGTTGATAAGACTGTGTTAAAAACCAGCATATGCCAACCCAGCTCTGTGGAAAGCAGTGTGATGATGTTTGCAGAGGTATCGATCAACAGATAACTGGCAAGAAAGACAGGCTTCGGAGCTGGTCAAAGTTAGGCTCAAATCCCACAACAGTTAAGTTAGGGTCTAGGTCTGGAGCTTAGACCCATTATTTATATTCCTTATTTGTAAGATAAGAATAATCATAGTATTCATATCATAGAGCTGATGTATTACTCTTAGTCCTCTCATGTAAAGTGCTCAGCACGTGGCTTACTCAATTATGTGCTCGGATGAAAATGTATTCAATTTCTATAGGTAGAGAATGGAAGGGAGCATATTTTTCAGGCTTATGGAAAAGCTTGAAGGACTTCCTACAGACATGAAAGTAAGTGATACATTTGGAAAATGTTTGGAATATAAGATTCAAGGAGGCTGTAAGAAATATAGAGAAGAAAAGGCTATAAGGCTCAAAGGGGCTATAGGAAATATGGAGAAGAAAAGGCTTATCATTAATCCATCAATATTCAAGCCAAGCACTGTACCAAGTGCTACACATGCTAACATATATAAAAAATTATTCCTGCCCTTGAGACTTTCACAATTCAGTTGAGAAGTTCGACAAGTAAATTAACCAGAGTACAATGAAAAGTTCAATGTGGTTGAAGCATAAAACATTTCGGGAGTAAACCCGGATGTATTATAAAATGGTTTTAATGCTAAGGAATCCAGGACCAGATAATAAACTAAGGAATTTTTTACTCCATTTAGTGTGTTATGGTGAAGCATTAAAGGCTTCAGTGGAGGTCACTGAAGTGATTCAATTCTGGGGTGAATGTGGATAAAATAATAAATAGGCTAGAATTCCAAGGCAGGGAAACTAATCCAAGGCATTTGTAAAAGTACTGGCAACAGATGACAGAGACGTGACCAGGGCAGTGACCAGAGAGGGAAGCATGGCTGTAAGACACATCAATCCTATCAAACTCAACATGGCCAAAGGAAGGAACTGAAAACTAACTGAGAAATGACTGCGTCTTTAGTAGAACAATGGCATGGGGGGAAAGACGAAGACTGTCTCTAACTAAGAGAGATAGAACTAAACATAAAATGGACAGGAGAATTATAACAGAAATCATAGCTTTCTGCATCCTATGGAGTATAAAATTAAACCCAGGAAACACTTCTCCAAATTCTAACTGCCCTTATAGTTTATAGTGCCTAGTTTGTCACTGGAGAATCATCCTTTATTGCTAGCCTGTCCTAAAACTAGTTGTTAAGTTTTGCCTTTTCAATCAATATACATAAGTTCCTTAAGACCATGTCTTGTGCCTTGACTGTACTTCATATATAGTAGATGCTAAATAGGTGCTGATTTGTTTTGGGAAGACAAGACTAAAAACTAGTTCTCAGGACAGAAGAAGGTGCAAGAACTCTGGCCCCAAGTCCTTCTTTTAGTCCTATGGCTCTGGAGTACCAAAATCTACTGGAAAACAAATTACTGAAATGGAACAAGGCTATCATTTCCTTTGTAGCTTTCAGGTACAGATCTCTTGACAGGCATTCGTATTAAAAGTCCACCATGATGGGCATTAGCAGTTCTTACTGTTGGACGTGTCTAAGGAGCCAAGTTCGTTACTTACACTGTGCATACTGAAAAGGAGTTTGCAATGTTATAGGACTCAACTGGTTTCACAAAACCAATTTTTGAAAGTCTAAATGTGGAGACAGGGGACTGTCATCTGAAAATCCTGATTATAAAGGTAAAAGATGCTCTGCCACTTTATTTCCAATTAATTCCTGTTCATTATAGTTTGAAATTGTGTTTTTACCTTTGATTTTACAAAGCCTTTTCTCTCATTCTTCCTCAAATACGAAGTATACTTTATAGTTATCTTTCGCATAATCTCAAAGAACCAGACAGACCATTCAAAACTGTCTTTTTTTATCGACATGACATACCTTGCATATTTTATATAAGGAATCTTGTCCATCTCCTCCTGTATCCTTAAAGTAGTCATGGGCTGGAAATGTCCGGTTAATATCCCGGGTAATAGCACTGTCCTGGGGAGACTCCTGCAGAGACATAAGGAAGGAGAAGGTTCAGCAGTCAATCACGTATGTGTCTGGGTTTATACGACAAGGTTTTCTAATGCTTTAAACTGGAGCAGGAGATATGTACACACAGATGCATGTCCAGAGTTACTGTCTTCAGGGAACTAACTACTCAAGCAAAATCAAAATAGAATATTAAAGAGGGGGAGAAAAGATGTAAGTGAAGCAACTTGTTTCCCTCTATACACCTGATGTATACACCATCCCTACTGCCAAGAAAATTGGGTGACCTTTCTATTTAAGAGATAAAATGTGTTATTCAAAATAGATTTCCCATAGGAAAATACTCAACCTAGTTTCAAAAGGAGGTAAAACGCTCCCATGAAAAAACTAGGTACAAAAATTGCTTCTTTAATTGATCTTTTGGTGTGAAGCCCATGTGCCAGGTTCTCAAATGGAAAAGAAAAGCCTGTTAATTGGGGTTTATCCTAGGGGCAAATGGCATAAAAATGTCCCAGCAGTCTACTCAGTATGAAGCTAGTCCACCAAATGCCAAGGGACTCAAACAGGCTACGGGAAAATATCCCTTGCTTTTGCCAACTAAGAAAAACTTTTTGTAATAAGTTAATTAAAACTGAACGAATGTCAATAATGTCAACGATCCTTCATAAAACATATCAAGCACCCAGCTAATTCTAATGTCTTCTTGTTAAAATTTGCTCACATGCTAAAAAAAAAAAAAAAATGGAGTGCAGAAACATGACCTTTCATTCTAACAAAGCACTGTCTTCACGGCCAAGACAATAACAGCATTGATTCTCCTTGACGAGACTAGATCATATTAAGGACACCGTACAAGGGCCTGACACTCCTGTTTCAAGATAAAAAATGAAAGTGATATTCCTCTCTTGTCCAGTAATTTCTCTAGCCTTTTGGGTAATTACATTCCCAGGATCATAAATACTTTACAGTTGTGGGATGTGAACTAACTTTAAAAGCCTATGGTCTTTCTTAACCAGTAAACTATTTAAACCTTCAAAGACAATGCTTTTGCCTTTACTGGCATATATTACTACCAGTTCTAAATACGTTATTAACAATAGTTAAGGCAGTTCAGAACCACGGTGACTGCTGACAAAAGGACAAAATCCAAGGTGAGACCTGAGACGCCAGTAGCTACTACCTGGTGGCCGACTTCCCGGATGCAGCACATGGAGCAGGAACAGAAACAGAGCTGGAGGTGGGGAGGGTCTCCCCGAGTTGAGGAGAGAGACAGCAGAATTCGAGGAGGGCAAGGTAGCTAGAATTTGTAGGTCAGGATAATGACCAGGAAAAGCTGAGCAGTGGGAGCTGCAGGGCTACCTAGAGGGGTCCCTATGAGTCATGAATAATAAAATAATAATAATTATCTGGACTTTATCAAAATTTAAAAAAAATTTAGTATTCCAAAGTCACTGTTAAAAATATGAAAATGTAAGCCATGATGAGGACAAAATACCTATAAAATCTAACTGATAACAGAGTTGTATCCAGACTATAACTCTTAAAGTAAATGACACAAACATTTTTAAGAGAAGGAGAGGGATGGTAGAAAAAATTGAATAGATAATCTGCAAAAGAAAATATATAGATGGCAAATCAGCACATGAAAAAATGTCAACATCATTAGTCATCAGGGAAATATAAATTAAAACCACAAGGAGGTTCCACTATACGCCCACTAAGTGCTAAAATTAAAAAGATCCAAGTGTTGGCAAAGGGTGTGAATCAGCTGGAACTCCCATACACTGCTGGTGGAAATGCAAAATGGCAAAAATACTTTGAAAACAGTTTGGAAGTTTCTTGTAAAGTTAAGCTTACACTTACCATACAATTCAGTGATTTGAACCTTAGGTATTTATCCAAGAGAAATGAAAATATGAACAAATGAACAAATGAAAAATATGCAAAGACTTGAACTTAAATGTTCATTGCAGCTGTATTCATAGTAACCCAAACTGGAAACAACACAGATGTGCTCCAATGGGTAAGTGGAGAAACGGAATCCGCATCGTGGAATAGTACTCAGCAATGAAAAAAGAAAAGCCTATTGATACACATGATGTGGGTGGATCTCAAAAGCATTATACTAAGTGAAAGCAGCTAGACAGAAATGATTATCTATAATTTCATGTATATAAAATACTATAAAAGGCAAAAATCACAAGTTATTGAAAGCAGATCAGTGTTTGGAAGAGGCTAGGGTTAAAGAGGGAAGACTGATTCTTAAGAGACATAAGAGAACTTTTTGCTGTGATGGAAATATTACCCATTGCATCTGTGGTTAAAATATATTGAATTGTTCACTTAAAATTTGTAAATTTTATAGTACATAAATTATGTATAGAATTTATTTCCAATTACAATGGAAAAACAAAAAAGAATACTCATAAATAAAAAATAAATCAGATCTAGGATGCTTCAAGCCCTTTAGATTGAGTTCTCGATTTAAAAAAAAAGAAAAGAAAAAAAGATTAAGAGTTCTCAGTACTACTTTAAGTATATATACCTAAATGATAAAAATGATGTAAATTCATATTTACCTTTAGGCCTTAGAACCAGTGGCATAGCTCAGAGTCAGAAAGCTGGTTCGGTCACTTACTAGTCAAACTTTAAGTAAGTTTCTTACCTTCTCTGGCTGATACCACCACCTTACAAAGTTGTAGTTAGGGTGACATTAACTGTACATATAAATTATAAATACACAGAGAGTGTCTAACAGTGCCCGACATGTATATATAAAACACTTGGTAAAAGTGAAAGGAAGTGAAGTCTCCAGCAATGCTGAGAGCGGGAGCTGGCCTGTGAACACACACAAAACCGATACACAGAATACACTTGCACATGTGGTACCTCAAATATATATTATTTTTATTTTTGCATCTCTTATCTTCCCTCTAAAACTATTCACACAAGGGTAGAAACTGTGATTCAGTTTTGCAACTTCCACAGAGCCCAGCACAATGCAGGGCACACAATCAGTGCTTAATAAATACACTTGACAAGTCTAAATGCTTCTTTAGGGTTGAGCAACAGCAAGGATCATGTGGTCCACAGCTTCACCCAAACCAGGATCCCTAACGTTAATGTTTAGTTCAAGACCCATGTGAATAAACCACCAAACTAAATCAGGAAAGAACCTTATTAACCGAATCTTTTAAAAGACATCCCAACCAAATTTCTAAAAAAAAAAAAAAAAAAAAAAAAACCCCAAAAAAACCTCAAAAGAAAAAAAAAACAACAAAAAAACCCCACAAGAATGTTATAATGATTGATTCATTAACACCTTCGAAATTGTGTAAAATTCAGGCAAAAGAAAAGAACTGTCATGAGATATAGAACAGAATAAAAGACTTTTTGAGTCTTTTAGCTCAAAATGTAAAATAAATCAAACCATCCTGCAATTATCAAGAGAAATAATCAGAGGAGGTTTTATATCATAAATATGTGCTATATTATTATGGAGTATTTTTTTTTAATCTAGGGTATGTGAATTCTCCTGAACTCAGTTTTAATTTTAACAAACAGAATGTGAAATAGAAACACACAGAGAATCAGAGGTGTATATTATTTGCTAGGGAATTAAGAAATCTTTATCATTAATAATATCTGTTTCACAGAGAGCTCAACCAACCAACAATGGACCATAAACAGTCCCAACTTCAATTTTGAAACTGCAGCATGATAAAAACTTATCTCACTCCTAGCATCATCATGAGAAAAGATAAACACTGACTTTATTAGAACTAAATTTTTGTTTATAAAACATGTCATTAAAAGATACAGGCAAGCAGTACCTATATCTGAAAAGGAACTGTATGCATCATATATATAGAACATAAAAAGATGATCTAATAAAATAAGACAAAAATTGAGGCAGATAATTCCTGAAAGAAGCTATACAAGTAGCAAATAAGCAAATGAAAAGGTAGCTACCAGGGCAAAGTCAATTAAAACCGTGAGACAGGCAACCCAAATGTCTGCCAAGGAGAATGATTTCTTGTGCAATGCTAAAGAGAGCCACTACCTGGAACACTCTGAAAAGAGTAATTAAATCAAATGGGGACTTGAAAAATCAGAATTATTAATTTCAAAGTACTGAAGGATGATAATCTAAAGCAGCGCTAAGCAGTTTCTGAAAGGTTTTGGAACTTAAAAAAAAAAGGAAGGGTGACTTAAAGCACAAAAACAATGATTCAGATAAATTTCACATTAACCAAACTTTCCAGAAATGATGAACAGACATGTTACTGACCTATTTTGGGAGTGCAGTTACAAGAAATTATTCTGAAAAGTTTGTAACTTCTATTCTTGAATTATATCTCCACTTGAACTATCCACTTATAAAGAGAATTATGATTTTTTTAAATGTCAGATGAATTTACTATATAAAACAATGGAAGTTTTCAAACATGCTAAGAATAGTAGATTGTGGCTTAAGCATGAAAGTTGGAAAATTATATTAGAAATTGAGAGGAATATGGAAAGCTCCAAAATATTTTATGCTAATTACATGTCATATCAGAATGACGATGACGATAACTTGAAAAGGACACACAGTTATTAGATATATATAATTTAGAAACTCAAATGCACATAAGTTAGAAAAATAACGAAAACTAAAAATATTCTATAACTGGTCAGTTCTCATCAATCTGTCATCCCTCATCTATTGATTATGGAAGTCACCAAAGAATTATGGGGTAAAATGCCCTTGAAAAAAGGTGAATTTGAAAATCATATGCTGAATTTTTGATGCCTTCAAGATTGATAATAAATAGAAGAGCTCCATGTGAACTGCTTGATTAAAATATTTGGTCTTAGGGAACATGTTGAAAAACTTGGGAATAAATCCATTTGACTTGCCAGAAGCCAAGCTGTAAAATATGATTTAGAAATTCTAACAATGACAAATTTAGTAACTTCCTATCAGAACAATGACATCATTAAATTGGAAAAGATTCTAAAAACAAACCACAGTAACATTATGGATGATTCTGTCCTAAGAGAACATAGCAAAGATCTTTCACAAAACATCTTAACCCAAGTGTCTGTAAAATTAAGGTTTATACAATACATAGGACTTTTATTTCTAAGGAGTTAACATCAATGTAGGTGATACAGGGAGCTTGCTGGCGTAGTGCACACTGGATACCATTATTCATTGCCAAATTGATTAAGTCAACCATATACATCCTCTCAACCAGACTGTAGTTGGTAAAATGCCTTAACAAACAAGCTTTTACAATGTACGTAAGGCAATCGTGCAGAGATATAAACTTAAAATAAAAGGGAACAGCAAAACCACTGTCAGTTGATATATCCTGAAAATTACTGAATTTATGGCTGAAGTAGTTTTTCTTTCTCTTTTTTCTTATCAGTTGGTTTTATGTTTTGGCGTCATTTATCACCAAGAAAAACAGCTTTACTCTCCAGAAGAAAACTATAATGCCACATGATTATGCAGTATTAACATCTTGCAAACTTTTTCTATTAAGAGTCAGACAAAATATTTTTGGCTTTTCTGGCCATTCAGTTTTAAAATTACTCAACTCTCTTTTGTAGAGCAAATATAGCCATAGACAATATGTAAATAAACAAGCATTTCTGTATTCTAATAAAACTTTATTTTCAAAAACAAGAAGCATGATGAATTTGGCCCCCAGGCCACAGTGTGCCAAGCCCCACTCTAAATGTACAACACAGTATTTGTCATGGGCAACTTGAGACTAGAGAGAAGATTTTTGCAATGATTTTAAATGCACTGGCATGTTACTTCTGATTAATTTCATATACATTTTATCTGCAGAAATTCTATCACAAATAAGCTGCAGTAACTTGAAATGTATATTCCTTTGAACACATGCTTTTTTTTTCATGTAATTACAAATTTGAAATGTTTGCTACATTTTACAAAGTCAATTCTCAAAGTCTGTATACAGCATTTCTTCATCTCCTATGCAGTAAATGTCTAAATGAAACCCTGTAATTATAGTGGTATATTGTCCCTTACCTTTTAAGCAGCAATACAAACAGTATATATACAGCTCAGAAATTAAAGATACACACTGAAACATATGAGACTGGCTAAAATAAAAGACAATACCAAATGTTGGTGAGGATATGAAACAACCGGAACTCCCAATTGTTGCTAATAGAGGTATAAAATGAGAAAACCACTTTGATGAGTTACAGGGCAGTTTTCTATAGAATTAAATACACATCTACTCAGATCCAGCAATTCCACTCCTAAGTATGACCCAGGAGAAATGAAAACATACATCTAAGAGAAATAAAACATATACAAAAATGTTTATAATAACCTTATTTGTAATAGCCTCAAACTAGAAACCCCAAATGCCCATCAAAAGAAAAAGAGATAAATTATGGTATGTTCATATAATGGAATAATACATGCATTGCTGGTAATAATTTCATTAAAAACTGCACTCTGAAATATCAGCACTTTTAAAATTTATTCATTAAACAAATACTGAGAATTAACACCCACACTGAAATCTAAATCTCTATTTCCCCTTCCCATGCTGCCAAATGGGACCACTCACTGTCCCCAAACATGGGCTCCGCCCATTTAAGTTCCAACATTAATGATATACCTTACCGCTGTTTAAAAGGGAAAATCTAACTTTTGTTTTCTTAGTATAATGACAATACGTTTTTTGCTTCCTTATAATAATACTGGGGTAAAATAAGAAAGAGAGAATTTCACAACTCAGAAATAACTGTAGCTAATGTTGTGTGGGCATATGCCTAACATTTTACATGACTATTTTTATGAGTTTACATTGCTTTGAAAATTAACCTTGACTAACTGTATAATGTTGTGAGCACCTTCTCATGGTATCCGACAGCTATTTCACCTTTGCATTTTTAATCTGTCATACATAATTTATTATGCCAAATCTCCAACTTTGGAATATTCAGGTTGTTTTACTTCTTTTGCTATAAACAAGGTTATAAAACAGAGTTGTGATTCTTAAGGCATAGGAGGGCGTTTCCACAATCACTCTCTTCTCCCTAAATATTCAGCATAACTCGTGTTCTGAATTTTGAGTTATATAGAAAAGCTGTATCCTCCAGAAAAGCTGCATCGTTTTAGACAACACATTGATAGAACCCTTACAGCAATTATCCTGCTGGTTGGAACAGTCATTTATGTACTTGTCTTGCCCTCCTGCTAGTCTCTACATAACTAAGAATTGAATCAAAGTTGTAAAGAACTGCATATAAAATTAATTAACTCCAATGCACTGTTTGCGGAACCCACATGCTGACTAATAGAAAAGGCACTACCATACACACGTTTCCTTGCTTTGTCAGTTGACAGGACCTAGAAGCAGTAACACCTGGTAGCCATGAGCACACCTACTGCCAGGACTTTGGTTTATTTACCAATAAAAGGAACCGGGGTACCTTAGAGAAATGGTTGACTCTAGGATCTGGGTAGGAAATAGACAAGATAAGCCTGGAATGTCTAGAAGTGCCAGACAGAAGTGCCAGACAGAAGTTCCAGCCCCCCACCAACCACCACAAACAAAACAAACTCACAACAATGGGAGCACGTCAAAGGGACACAAGAGTCAAATGAGAGAGTTCTCAGTGGCTGAAGCTGGAACAATTTGAGCAAACAAAATATATGAAGCAGTACTGGATTATATTCTAAAGTATAAAATAAATATTCATGAGTCCATATTTATAGAAATAAAGGACTAAATAAATAAACAAATATGGAAAAGAGACTCTTCCATGTAGAAGAATTCCCAACAACTTATGCAGACATCTTGATCTCATGGAGGGAGCCCATTCCCGTGTGGGACATGCAGAGTGACTTCCTTCAGAAGGGTATAGTATGGAAAGGGGAAAAAAGAGTAACAGTGGAGAAAGCTGACAAACATGACCCCAGTCAGATGATCAGTCAAGATCAAAAATGATAAGTCACGTTGATAGTACGTATCCTGGATACAAAGTGACGAAAACAGTACTTGACCTATGTGTTCTTCTTCCCCAAAACTCATACGCCTCAGGAAAAAAACACCAGACAGATTCCAGGTGAGGGCCATTCTATAAAATATCTGACCAGTATTTCTCAAAACTGCCAAATTCATCAAAGACAAAGAAAGTCTAAGAAACTGTTATAGTCGAAAGGAACCTACGGAGACATGAGGACTAAATGTAATACAGTATCCTGGATGGGATGTGAAACAGAAAAAGGACATTAGGTAACAACTGAAAAATCTAAATAAAGTTTAGACTTTGGTTAATAATAATGCATCAACATTGGTTCATTAATTTTAACAAATGTAGCATACCAATGTTAAGATGATTAATAACAGCGGAAATAGTTACAAGGTATATGGGAACATCTTATACTATTTTCACAATATTTCTGTAAATCTAAAACTGTTCTTAAAAATAAAGTTTATTAAAAGAGAAAAGGATATTACCTCTTAACTATTCAATATGGAAATTTAGGCTTAGTGAGGTTAAGCTACTGAAGTTCAGATACCAGTAATAAGTAATTAGGAAATGAATAAAATGCTGGACTGAATTTGTGAAATAAAACTGGTGAAATAACACTGTGGGTATAATAAGCTCAGTACAAATCAAAAGTAGGTTCTGCTCATGAGACTGATTTGTAGATAATTTCTTTCTTGCCCTAATTCTTATGCTCCTTTAGTGTATATAAAGCAATAGTGAGGCTTCATAACTTTAAAACATGTTAAGGCTCTTCTAAAATAAATTGTGCAGAGAAAAATCTAAGGAAATGACAATGTCTGCGTTTTCTTCTTCCCATCTTGGTTTTGAAAGTCGTCCATTAGTTCAAGTTACACTGGTACCACATTCTGTAATTTTTCTGGACTACTATTTTTATACCTTACTGTGAGAATTGGCCCACTGGGTAACTTCTCAGGATTAACAAGGTACTGGGAACTGGCGGAAACCCTTTGAATACACACCCTTTGTAAACTCAAGTTGAAAAATAGAAAGCTAAGAATGGCAGGAAGAAAAAGAAAGTACCCAAACAAAGAAAATGCAGTGGAAGGCTGCCATGAGAAATAACCAGCACAGGGAAGATTATTTCCAAAGTAGCTTTACTGCTTAAAGAAAAAATTAGATCTTCTTAAAGTTAGTCCAGACTGTTAAACATACTTTCTCAAAAGCCATCATGTAATATTTTGGATAACAGAATAAAACAGAAACAATACCAAAATCCCACATAAATCCATTATGTCATATCCTATCTTTGCAATAGGCTTCACAGAAATAAAATAATCTCTTGGTTACGTTTTGCTCTTTAAAAAGTCAGTTACAGCTTGTCAGAAGTAATTTTGACGAATTCGCTTTGACAGACTTAAAAATAATTAAGCAATAATAATGAGCTAAGATGGATCTGTAACCATTATTTTAGCACCTTATATACAGTTAAATTACACAGATCTATCTCAGCAACCCTCTGAAGTGGGTTCTAGTACTTCCCCTACTTGACTAATGAGAAAAGAAGTTCTATCACTTGGCTAGGAAGTGAGGACATGGGGTTAGTTTCTCTCTAGCCCACATTAATCCAAAGAAGTATATTATAAAAGTGAAGAAATTCTCTTACCGGTATTCAGTGGCATATATAATTCCCAATAAAATGCGTTTGTTTTCTAGACTCCTAACGAAAAACCAACATGACACAAAGACTGAAATGTGCTTTTCATAAGAAGGTGCTTCCTTGGATGAAAGCTGCTCAGTGTTTATGAAAACGCAGAAACCACTAAGGCCCTAATGACATGTAGACAGAAGAATATATGATGTTCTTAAACATAAAAACAAAGTTAAAAAAAAAAAAAAAAAACCTTAACATGCAGCCTTCCTGTAAATTCATCAAAGACAAGGCATTTTCCGTAAGTGCTAGGTGGCCTCCACCATGTATCTTAATTATTTCAGATAAAAACGACCATCAGTCATCTTTTAAATATTCTGGGCAGGCATGTTTTGAGACTCTCTCCAAAACACAAAAACAAACAGAAAAAAACAGCAACTGAAACCTTATATTACATAGTGAGGTAGGTGAGGGCACCTACTGTATCACTCAGCATCCCTATCAAAACTTCTGTTTCTCCTACAGAAAGATGAGTATTTTTTCCCCATGGACAATGACTAAATGTCCATTTTTGTTTTGGCCTCCAGGAAGCTCAAAACTAAATTCACAGTCCAAACAACACAGCATCTCAATACTGTCTTCCTGTTCCACCTCTATTTTCCAAATGTTTATTGACATTTTCCTATTTTGTTGAATTATAAGTATTCTAATAAAGTTCCTCAATAACTCAATAACATGAGGTACAGTGTATTTGTATAAAAAGCCCCTCAAATCTATTTCATAGTCTAATCAACAAGAATTCTACAAATACTTGATTGATAGGTTCATTTAATACTAACAAGGCAAAAATATCTTATCTTAAATTCATATTTAAGAACATAACATGTGTACCTATGCACACATATTTTTACTTGTCCCTACGTGACTAGCACCATTGCTCTTCAAATCAGTTTCCTTTCGACCTGCTGTGCTATTCTTCCACACTAATGCAGCTGCAGGGATGTTAATGGAATCTAGATTTGTGGGTAGATACAGCTTTGTGTATTTATCTTGGTAATTTGCTCTCAAAGGCAAAAATCATTATTCTAGTAAAAACGTCACTAAATAACACTTAACAAGAGACTTTAAAAGCTGAACCAAGAAGACTAGAAATTGATCTTTACCATATTTAAACATATGAAATATTGTGTAGGTATTCAGTAATTAATGCTTTAAAATTTCTATCCCAAACACATCAAACACAGGCTCTGACACATTGGCAGAGCAAACTGGAACCAGATTTCCGCAAACATGGAAGTAACTGAAAGTATTTCAGAATCTGGCCACAACAATGCGAAGACTGAAGTTGGACTTGAAAAAGAATGGGAAAGTCGGAATGTAGGTGCTCTAGCTAGACCACACAATATAATGCAGCGATCCCCAACCTTTTTGGCACCAGGGACCAGTGCTCTTATGAGAATCTAATGCCTGATATTTGAGGTGGAGCTGAGGTGGTGATGCTAGGCGCTGGGGAGCATCTGCAAATACAGGTGAATCTTCATTTGCTTGCTCACTGCTCACTGCTCACTGCTCACCTCCTGCTGTGCAGCCCCAGGTGGGGGTGGGGACCTCTGATATAATGGATAGAACTCTAACTCTGGGGTCAGGCAGTTCTGTCTTTGAATACTGCCTCCCCCACTTTAATTATGTGACCTTGAACAAGTCTGTTAGTCTGAGCCTTAATATCTCTATCTGTAAAATCTATGCAATGGTCTCTGCCTCACAATTTATAAGAAGCAAAAGAGATACTGTATGGAAAACAGGTAACATAAGGCCTTGTACATCAGTGGTAGCTCTTTCCCATCATACCTGAGACTTAAAATGTTGGCATATTTCCAACTGTGGGAGAGAAGCCAAGGAACAAAAATGTGTATTTGGCAGATTTTTCTATGTTTAAGACTTAGTATCCTGTCTGGAATCTGCAATTTTAGATAGTATGCAATTTAGAAATCCATTGTATTTTACCAACATCATAATTTATCTTAATCCAAATGAAATTTTAAAGAAGACAAATTGGGCAGCAGAAAAACTGACACAAAATATAAATGGTGCAATAAGTGTTTTTTTAACCTATGAACCATGTTAACCAAAACACTGTAGAACTCACTATGAAATATCTTTGCTGATTATCTTTTTTTAAAAAAAATCATTTCTCAGAGGCAAAATCCATTTGGGTTTCTCTATAATCATCACCTCATTTGGTAAAGAGCTCCTTCCATTTCAAGATAATCAAATAACTATACCAACCCCCACAGGTACTAATCCTATTTACTTTCTTTTTGCCTTCCAATGAAGAAAAGAACTTACCTCCAAATGACAACTATATACTATAATCAACGAACTGCCAAAGAATCTTTACTACAAAAAGCCGACTCAGAAAGCAGTCTCCAGAATGTTTGCCAAGTAAGCGCCTCTAACTTTAATACATACTTTAGCACTATATCAACTGAACAGTTATATACTCATTATGTTGAATCTATAGCACACAAATGTAACAGAAAATTAGATGACTTCTTTAGAAAAGATAGCTCTTTAATAAAATAATGTACTGCTATCACATTGTTTCAATCCAAATATGGCATTATAGTGCCATTCTAAAAATAAATCTAAGTCCCATGTGATATGCAGCCTTTTAGCTATGTTCATTTCCTTTTAGGGCTCAAGTTTCCCACAGGAAAATTATTCGATGTTTGGCCAAATCATGTATAGATAAGGCATAAATGCTAGCTGCACTGTCAACCTTTTCCTGGCCTGCTATTGTTGATTCGCCTTCACAGTAATCCACCATGGAGAGGCTCAAGGAATAAGAAATACTCAAGAACTGTTATCTGACAAAAGTGAACATAAAAAGTGTCATTTTGAGTAAAAAAGTAGTAGGGAAAGTAATTTATGAGTCTGCTAAATTAGGACACGAAATTATGATTTATACAAAGTCATATTCCAAACAAATGTTTCTGGTAACTGTGATGACTTACGAAGACTTATTTCAATCTTTTTTAATAATATTGAGCAAAATTCTATATCAAATGCCCTCAATACAGGTTAATACAGACTGTATTGCTTGACTTACGTTATTTGCTTAAAGATTTTATAACACACATGCTAAAAATGAAGCCTTCTCAAATCATTCACTCATAATACACCACATACACATTAATAATCGAGACCAACATTCCTCAAGCTATATTTTTATATAACCAAATCAATCAAATTATGATTTTCAAGAAAATGTTTATGAATGTTTCATGTTTAAAATACTCAAGTTTTACTTTAAAAAGTTAGTTTCTTCTGAAAGGAAGTCTTAAGCCAGATTTAAGTATATTTGTTAAGTAGCAAAAATATGTAGCAGCTGTAAAATGGCTAGGTATGTTAAAATAGGACTTTACAACTCTACAGAGTTTCCTTCTCATATAACAGTTAACAAACATTAAAACGAGAATCTGTGTTTGAATGATATTGGTCACAAACATCTCTATCAGTGAATTGTTGAACTGCGTTTGTAATTCTGTAAGAGGTGTGCATTCGTGTACATATTCGTAGACTATAGGTACATGTTCTGGGTTTTGACATTTATTTCAATTATGTATTTTTATATAACTTTCAGTCCAAAATTATGTTTCCTTGAGTACCAATATAAAAGAAAAATTGATTGAGATTTTAATATTTCTATTAAAGAACTAATCTTAAGAAACAATTATCAAGAAACAAATATTTAAAAGCTATCTTACTTCATCATTAATGTATAAAGCTGTAATTATTTAGAGCTTTTTCTATTGACCTAAAAACTTAAAAATCATTAGCATACAGGTATACTACCAACCAAAGTCTATTCATATCTATCTAATAATAACTTTACTACATAGCTAGTAAGAGCCCTCGTGGAGTTCGATTATTTTTGTTTTTCTATTTAAAATTCTTGGGAAACAGCAACTTTAAAAGGTACAGGACAAGCAGTGAGCTTCAGTTTTATTTAAGCAAAAAATTTACCCTCTAATCTCACCAATAGTACAAATACTATAAATACCAATGAAGGTATTCTAGAATCACCAATTTCATATATATTTTTTTTATCTCCCCTAACAAACATTTCTGAGGTGTTTGCCAGTAATCAAAAGAACTTTCTAATTAAGATTTTGTAAATCTTAATTTATTTGATTCAAAGTACCAATGGAAAGACAATTTTTACTTATTTTATTTAAAACACACCAAAATTTGAACACTTTTCTTTTTTTCCAAACCTACTGGAAACTCCCATTTTCTAAGTACCTGACAAATGTTGAACAATGCTTTGGACTTATTTTGTGGCATAACTGAGTCTAAAGGAGTTCTGAGACCTGGATTCTAGTTATAGAACTAGAATCCCTTTCCCCCATGTGTGCGAGGAGTCTAGATTATGATCTTTAAAGTATCTTCTAGCTCTGACACTTTGGGATTCTGTATTTGTATCATTCACCTACTCAAAAATCTTAAGTCCATCTCCAATTCCTAATTAGAATCAAATCCCTTAGCATTTCTTTCAGACCAGGTAGCCCCAAATTATCTTTTTGGCCTAACTTTCCATTATACCTGAACTTGAAACCTCTGATTCATTCACTCTGCCCCGTTCACAAGGAAGACAGCAGCACCAACTAACTTGCACTGAATGTTATACTGAGTGCCAGGCACTGTGCTAAGAGCATCACATGCATTAGCTCAATCGTTACGATACTTGTATAAAATAGAGCTATTAGTTAAGACAACTAAGACCAAGAGGAATTATGTACCTTGCCCTAAGTCTCACAACTAGTCAGTAGCAGGGCTGGGATTCAAACCTAGGTCTGTATGCCTCTAAAGAACATACTTTTAATCACAACGCAGTATATGATTTCCTTATCCCTTAAGTATATAAAATGGTCCCTCTCTCCTTTGAAGCTTAAAATATCCTTGGTCACGATATTTTTTTTCTAATACAACTCATTTTGAAAGTTCAACTAAAGTGATACCTCTACTATTTCAGTCTCAAATTTCCTTTCCAGTGCTAGTCCATTAAGACTCTTATTGTAAGCCTCCACGACTTGTTCTGTGATTAAGTACATCTGAAGATATGTATCCTAATGTCTAAGAACTGTATGGGACTAATCCTCCTGCACAACATCTATAAAAGCAGGACAAAATATGTAACACATCAGTATCTTCACAGAGGAAACCATCGAGGTAGGGCTTCAGGGGTTTATGATCCCAGAGAGAATGAAGCCCACCTAACTGCTCCACATTCACCCAGAGCCTTTCCTCTGAGGAAAAATGTCAATTTGCAGCAAACCCTGGAAGTCACTGGGAGGTTCTGACCTCTATGTGACAAAGAAGTAATAGCAGCAATCTTTAACTGCACTTCTGATGCCACCATGCACAATTCTATACACTTAAGATGTGACAGTAGCTAATTTTCACAATTATTCTAACAAGGGGGTAAAAATCATTTTAGAGTAAAAAACTAAGGGCCAGAGATTCCAAAATCCATGCTCTTTTCACTCAGGCTAAAAAAAAAAAAAGTGATCCAAGAGTATAATCACAGTAATGACATAAAGAGCTTTTCTATTAGTGTAATATATATCTGAACTTGAACCAACTCCTATAATGCTGGTGTTATCTTCACTTAAAGATGAGTATCCTTCTGAAGTTCAGAAAGATCAACATCACCTAATAAATTGCAGAAGTAGGATCTAATTTTGTTTTAACACTATTTCTACTTTTAACTTTATTTCTATAGGCTACAATACTCATCCTTGGTACGATGTTAACAATATAGGATTTTAACATAATCTTAATAGTAATGGTTCCCATCCTTACAAATATGTCATGAAGAACTTTTACATGGAAGAAGTCTTTTGAGTCAGATTCTGTTCCCCAGGGGCCAATGAAGACAGAGACCCACAAATGCTTTTATTTTATTTTTTTTTAGTTTAGCTATAAATATAAATGGTTTTGGCAATGGGGGTTTCCCCAGTCTTTCTGGAAGAAATTTCAGAAATAAACCATGTTGTTCAATGCTTTAACTTTTGTTACCCTCTGCAAAATACTGTCTTACTAATTCATTCAGTTCAACAAGTATTTGCAGAATGCTAATAGACACAGAATTTAAAGTTTTACTTTGAAAAGACTCTTACTTTTGTAATTTGATCAGACAGTACAATCTTTTGGCACCAATAAGTGACTACGGTCATGGTAATTTAACATAAAGATACGCTTTTTACTTAGCAAAGGGCTTTCTCATGTCACATATTGTAGGTCACTTTATTAGGGTCCTTTATCTATCGATCCTTTGGATTTCATTAATCCTGTCCAGCTGGATACTTTATGTTAATTTTGTTTAAGGGGTAAGAGGGACATAAGACTATAGAAATCCCTCTCTACCCAGAGCCTAGCCGATCTCATATACTATTTTCTCAGGAAACTAACACACATCTCCTTATCTATGAATACTACACAGTACTTTGCATTCTTCTCGTGATCTCATAACGCCAGGTCATACGGTGTAGACACTTGTACGCCAGCATACCATAATCATTACACACACACGCATATTTGTTTACTTTCATGTATTCCTTCCTATGATGTCAAAGATGCTTTCCAGTATCCACTGTCTTCTCTTGGTTAAAAACAAAATTTTAAAATCACAAAGATCCAAATAGATAGCATGAGGCATAAGTGACATACTGAATTAGGAATCAAAAAGGTTTACAGCCCCAAAACTTGGTTTCCACAATTGTAAAAGAGGAATAATATTCCCTTTGCCTGTTTTCCTAGGAGGATGAGATGATGAATAGGAAACTGCTCTGTATAGGGCCATAGGTAATATAGTGCTATTATGCCTCATTTGCTACTTCAGTATAATGTTCTAAACCTATTCTTCCTGGTTTCCCTCTACTTCTGCTAAGATTTATTTGCTTTTCCCTAAATACGGTTTGGGCTTTTCATAAAAAAATAATACACCTACTGAGTTGTAAATCATGCTGGTTTAATACTGGATCTCCTTGATTGAGCCTCTTATTGTTTGCTTTTAACTGCTTTGTCTTTTATTTCACTCACTATATATGGCCTACTTCAATTTTATCTTCAAACTTTTCTGATTTTTTAAAATGTCTCATTATACTTTAAATCTCAAGAGCTCTTATTATCTTTGTTTGTTTTTATGGCATCCTACTCTCTTTTAATGGATGCAAAATCTCTGAAAATGTTAGCTGGGTTTTTTTCTTTTTCTTTTTTGGAAGTTTTCTTCTGAGACTTGCATTGTTTCTGTTTCCTAATTCTTTTATTCTGGGTTCTGTATTTTATGTAGATTTTCTCAAAAGACCAGTGATCTCTGGCTGCCTGTTAATAAGAGGAGTAAAAAACTAATTAGTATCAGTAACCTAGATTTTCTGATTCTCAGTTCAAAGTTCATTTTAACCACATTGTGATGTCTTTTGTCTTACAAATTTTGAAAAATCAAATGACTTATGTATAGCCATAAGAAATGTCTAGAATATTCCCAGAGTCTGCAAAACATATTAATACTATATGCATTTAATATATATTTAGTTTTTATTCAACCTGAAATGGAAAAATTATACAAAAATCAAGACAAAGACTGATTTATGAAGACTTCAAAAAACCTTAGTGCCACAATTCTCCCCTCCTTAAGTTTCCTAAAATCTGCTCATATAACAATAAATTCTGGTTTGCCAATAATTTATTTAACAAATCTTTCATGATACAAAAACACATAGTGAAATTAAAACATTTCCTACAAAACCACTGTGCAGATTTTTTAATCAAAACTGAAAAGCTTCAAAAGGTCTCAGACACCACTCTGTTACCTGAGAGCCTGTAACCCTGTTGCTTTATTTTCAAGTTCAAGGAGATGGACAATGCATTTACAGCACAAAAATTCAAGTTTACCCAATTCTTAAAATACTGAGACCATTATTCAAGTAAAAAGGAAAAACCATTATAAAAGGCTCAAAAAGGAATTTATGCAGCAATAAAGCTTAAAGAAAACCCTTTCCAAATGGAATTTAGGGTGAATCAACAGGTCCATGAAAAATTCAAATATTCATTCTGGTGTAAGACAGCTCTCTCATTAAAGTGGAGCACTTGTCTTTTTGTAACTGCTTTTCTGCTCTAAGAGGGAAAAAATACACCTTCACTAATAAATCATAGTACAAAAACATAAGTAATTTATAAATATAACGATCAGTACAGTCTTAAAGTGTACTATAAAATAATTTCAACGCAATCACCAAAAGCTTATGTTTCCTGTTATCAGTCATATACCATATAAAGTTAAACGTGCTGTCTTGCCCAAGCTCAAAGTAATTGAGTCTAAAAATATACTTTTTTCTCATTCTGAACTAGTCAGATTGGTATTTAGCCCAAACATCATCAAATGTTGCATTAAATATGCCAGGACGAAAGGTTACTCAAATATAAACTCTCCAAATGTATCCCATAGAAACTGCCCCCAGCTACAGAAGATGGTATGAGTTCATCCAAGCATGTCCCCTTTTCCCAGCACATGCCGCGCGCACACACACACACACACACGCACAAATAAAAATTAAAAAGCAATAATACAATGAATGTGAAAATAGAACTGATACTTGGAAGAAACCTTAGAGTTTATACAGTCCAATGAAGACAAGATAAACTGGAAAGATATTTGATATTAAAGAATCAGCTGGGGAACGGATGGGGGAGCTTTATTTAAATTATTATGTCTTCTTAGTTTTTACTAGACTGCGACATTGACAGAGATTCTAATGTGGAAAAAAAAATACGTCTAATAACATCTAAGTTTGGTATTAGAACAAAAATGTAAAAATCTATTAACAAAAGCTCCTATTAAAAGAATTGTCTTTCCGGTCAATAAAAGCCCAGCTAGATTAGCCATTTCCAGGAAATTAAACATAAAATTTGTCTTTTCTATTCTCATGGGATAAAATCTTACTGGAAGAAAAAATTAAAAGGGCTCAGCCTCCCAAAAGTAAAATCCACTGATTTAACATCAATTTTCTATTAAAATTAAGTCTCTAAGATTCCTATATTTGCTGAACTAAAAACGCTCAAGCAAACTGCAAATTTGATCAGGTTACATTTACCAATATACGTGCAAAAATTTTTTTATAGAATTGTGCCACTTAAATAAAGATGAAATGTGTACAACTGTTTTTCAGAATCCAACAGAAAAGGTTTTCCACTTGAAATAGCATTTAGAGACATCACTAACATAACTTGCAATTTCAAAATGAATTCTAAATTTTGAAATAGCTCGGAATGAAATTTTCTAATATTAAAGAAAAAGCGAGCAAGTTTTTGGGAAGAACTTAGAATCCTAAGTTTAAATTTTATAATTTATTCACTTGAAATAAAAAAGTTTAAATAGAACACACTGGAGGTTAAAATCAAATAGATATCTAAAATCTAAAATCATAAAGCTGCCCTGTATTTTAAATGGGGTTGAAGTTTTCTAATATCGTGATGGAAAACCAAAGCATATCTATTTTTTAAATATCTATGTCCTTTCTTGGATTCAGAAATCCACTTCCACTCACATCCCCTGAATTTCTTCCGTTTTCCATCTCACTGAACATCACTGTCAAATTCAGATTACAACATCTAGCCAAAGGCAGAGATCACATGAGCCCCCTGAAGACTTCCAAAACATTAAAAGCAGCAGAAAAGTAGAGGAAATACTCTCATGCCTGGAGCTGCTGGGAAATTCTTCTTTCTTCACAGAAAAATAAACCTCTTTTAAAGATAATCACTTTTAAGAACAAAACATCACTGCTACAAATACACAGCATTCTCAATTAATAATTCTATAGAATAACAAAATCCTAGAGATTTTGCTAGTACTTTGGCTTAAAAAGAAAAAAAAAAAACCAGACTATTAAGAATTGTATCTCAAAGGATTTTTTTCCAGAAAGAGCAATAAAAGAGACACAGATAAATGAGAATTTCTCTTCTTATCTAAAAGTGGATTCCTTAACACTAACTGAAAGATTGCTTTTAAACAGAATTAGCTGCTACTTTATTAGTTGATTCCGTTTAATCACAAAGAGAACATCTCAATTAACCCCCTTCTATTTAAAAATGAACTAAATGTACATTACTCTATAAAAATGATTTCTAATTCAATTCAAATATTCTCAACAGACACATGCACAAACGCATGGGCAAATATACTGCAACGACCACTTTCTACACACACATTTCTTTAGAGCTCTGAAGCATGGCACAAAAAGTAGCTCAGTTTTTCATAAACTGTCTAATATTTGACTGTACTTTTGCATCATGGTTCAACAGCAAAATTCTAAAAAATGTTTCAGTGTCCAAATTATTCACTGTATTGAGAATTCTCTCAAGAGAATAAGACATAAAACATTTGGTTTTCTAAATGAGTGTTGAAACTTGCAATGCAGTTACACTTTGGCATAGATAAAGGAAATTTAAGACCCTATTAATTCGTCACTGTATTCCAATATTCCCTGTTAAAAGAAAGCAACTATATATGAAGCCCAAACAACTAGAAAGAACCCAGAAAAGCAACAAGAAAACGATGACTTTTTAAAACGCTGACACTTCACGCCCAGGTTCAGTCACGCCAGCTGGAGAGAGGTGTTAGATATGGCTTTATTCTCTTTAAATCTGAGAACTGTAGTCATTTCCATGACATTACAAAAACTGGAACCAAGAGCGACTTATCTTCATGGTCCTGATTCTCTGGATTCAAAAGCACTTTTTAGAAAATCATTTCTGCGAACTTAGAAGGTTTTTCGGATGGATCATTTGTTTGCTATTGCTTAGAGTTAAATTATTTTGTTCCAGATTTTCTAGTGAACAAGGAATATAAAGAGATAAAAAGAACACACACACACACACACACACACACACACACACACACACACACACACACACACACACACACACACGGAGTAACCCAACATCTGAACCACCTCAGACATGGAATCCCTTAACGGGGCCTTCGCTCCTAACTGTATAGGGGTCCTTAGCTATGGTCTGACTTGCACAAGAAGTACACATGGCCCCTGAGAGGCGTTTTAGTCCCCTTTGGAAAACACTGTTGGAGAGACTATAAATGACACAGTTACAGAAACTGTTACTAATAGCCAGCCAGGTGGTCAAGAAGGACGCGATGCGGTTACTGTGGCCGGTGGAGCTCTCCAACAAGAAGTAGATGATGTATGGTAACCAGAGGATGTAAAACACACTAGTGATCCGGAACAGGACCATGGCATAGCGCTTATCAGGACAGGCCTGCACCTCCCCAGTCTCCCCGCTCTGGCTGCTGAACCGGGCTTGCCTGTTGCTGATTTCCTTTGTGTGCTGTTGGCAGATGCGGAAGATGTTGAAATAGGTGAAGCACACAATGAGGGCTGCTGGGGCATACAGCATCATCACGATGAACAGGGTGAAGTAGGCGTCGGTGTGCCATGTCTCTGCACACCACTGAAACACATCTCCATGATATCCAGGTTTGCCCCAGTGAAGAAAGGAAGGCAGGAAGACCAGGGTGGAATATAGCCAAATCAGGAAAATACACAGGCGCAGTCTCCAGGGTGTAACCAGGGTGTTATAGGTTAAAGGTTTAGTGATGGCAATGTACCTATCGATGCTGATACAGGCCAGAGAGGTCATGGAGACACTCTTGAGAACGGATACAACAAAACCAAACACCTGGCAAGTCAAGGCCTCCCCTACTGGAAGGGAGTAGTGGAGGAGTGAGAAGGAAGGGACCAGGCAGCTGACCCCAACCAAGAGGTCGGCATAAGCCATAGTCTGGATGAAATAACTTGTGGTGTGGTGGTTCAGCAAAGGTGCACAGTGAAATACAAAAATCACAATGATGTTGCCAGAAATAATCAACACAGTCAGGAAGACAATAATCAACACTTCCAAAAGGCAAAAATCGACAGTTTCCAAATAGCCAAAGGCCAAGAGGCAGAAAGGGCGGCCGCTCTCATTACCATCCAAGGTGGAGTTCATCTTGAGCTCAGGAGCGACCTCTTACTTCATGCTGCCGCTTGGCTGCTGCCAACAGTTCAAAGGAGCAGCCACTGTCATTGCGGTCAGCTCTGTGTGTCTGTAAAAGCGCCCCAGGACCTCAGTCCCCAGGCTGGCGACGCTGCTGCTCTGGTGCATTGCCTGCAGTGCACTCCCCCTTTAAATCCTGGACCAGGGCGAGCCCGCAGCAGCTGTATGGCTAGTCCCCGACGTGGCCATAGAGTCAGGTTTACCATACACAGAGTGCCCGGGGGGCAAGGCAAATTCTGGGTACAATGTCTTCAGGTCAGTGAGGGTAGGGGGTAGGGGCAGAAGAGAAGAGAGGAAGATTAGGAGCTTCAGCAGGAGTTGGAATGAGTCTCCTCTGAACAGCTGATAGAAGAAAAGGAGAGAGCATTTTATATTTTGCATCTCAATGAAAAAAAAAATCAAAGAATCTGGCTAGCTCAGGCTGGTATCAACCCACCCACTCCTTCCCACCCCACCCAATACGACTGCTCATGGCTACCCTCAGCAGCACCCCACAAAACTGGTCCTTACTCCACAGAGGAGGCACAGCAACAGCGAGCTTTCATGATCAGCATGAAACAAAATCAGTCGCAGTCAGATCAATCTACCCCCATTTTCCTTTCACTGGAGCCTTTTGGGGGAGAAAAGGAGTCTGCTTATAGCATTTCTGAAAATATTTTACCATAATTACTACTAATAAAATTAGCTAAAATAACTTATTTTCATTGATTCCCATGTACTATTTTGCCTCTTTGAAAACATATCAATGGAATTTATCTGTCTAGCTCAATTTCAGAGCGTTACCTGTGATTCTGCATGCTGTAATCCAAACAAAAGCCACAAACCATCCTTAACAGAAAGCCTTGCAAAGCAGGAATGTGCCTCAGCCCCGTTTACTGCAGAACTGAGACAGAGAGGGAGGGGATAAAGGAGTAGGAGGGGAAATAGAAAGACGAGGGGGCTTGGGAAAAGGAAGAAGCGGGGGAGGGGACAGAAAACGCCTAAGGGGAAGAAAATGCCAGTGCGTGCACACACTCAGGCATCCTTAGCAGCTCATTAGGATTCATCACAGAGAGGCGCTCCCCGACTTCCAGACTGCACAGTGGGGGAATAAGTTAACATGCCCGCAGTGCAGGGTTTGAAAGCTGTTTCCTCGTCTGTCTGGAATCCCCTTTGTAGCAGATGAACAGAATTGAGACTGCTAGTACGGAAAAGGGGAAATAACCAGGACAGAGTGCCAGCCAGGAATTAGACTGAAACACACTGCCCGCGGGGTAATGGTGAGAGGAAATTCCTATTTTCTTGCAGCATTTTCCCAAGGAACAAAGAGCAATGGTAAAGAATGAAAGCGTGTTAACTGCCTGGCAACTGAGGAATCAGAATCCAGCCGCACAAGCTCTAGCTAGAAGGCTAACTATTCAGCAGTAATTTTCTCTCATGAGTCACTGGATATCGGCCGAAAGACGACCAAAATAACAAGCCAACTTAAAAATCAGTTTTTCAGGAGAAATATAAAGAACGTCTCACCCATTCTGAATACTGCAGATATAGTACACACATAGAAGAGGAATTACATTGTTCCTGTATTAGACACTATGCCATAGTTTTGAGATGTCATTTCTTGTTTCTAGTTTACTAAAAAGCAGTACACAACTATATAAATCAAAAGATCGAAAAGTAAAGGTACCAATTTCTACCAGGAATGAAAATTACAGCGAGTTTCATGGTACAAATTAGCCTTTGAATCTCAGAACACACAATCTTGTTGGTGACTCCGTAAAACAATGCCAATTGGGATAGCAGCATTGTGACTCTTCCGGTAACTTCATAAATGAAGATAATTTTCAGCTAATTAGAAAATATGTATTTTTATTACCATTTCCTCCAGGTGTCTGTGGACTCTCAATTCATCTTTTCAAATAAAGTTCCACAGACCCAGTAGAATAAAAGAAAATAAATGAATGTTGGTATCTGTAAGCATTCCAGGTCTACCCTCCTGGGTGGAAATATATGCTATGTGATCCAACGTTCATTTTTTTTATTTGTTTCATATACATCCTTTCTCATTGCAGGCAAATGGCCACCCATAATCAAAATTCAATTAATTGCATTTTAAGATCTGAAGCACTGTGCTTATTACACAAAGACAAGAAACTCAAAAACCTCCTGAGCATAAGCTTGACAGCCATATTTGACAGGATTACTGGTCAACACATCAAAGTGTGGCACAGTAAAAAGACCCATGGTGCTGAACACCCCTCTGGTTCGAATCCTTGCCCTTAGCCTCTCTTAGCCCCAGTTTCATCACCTGTAGGGCGAGGGTCAAACTTCCTATTTCACGCGGTTGTTGAGCAATAAAGGAGCCAGTATATACAAAGGGCTTAGCAGTACTTAGCACACAGGGAGCACACAACTTTATTCGCTTTCTTCTCATACAATTAAAACAGCCTGTGTTTTCCTACCAAGTGCGTTGCACTGCTGGAGGCTGGAAGCCTCTAGATCCTTAAGTGCCCTCTCTCACTGTGACTGTCCAGTTCTAAGGCACTAACAGTCATCTGGACACTCTGCTGTCACGCATTCCTCAAACACACCAAGGCTATGCCAGTGATGGTACCAGGAAAGAAGGAATGATGACGATGTGGCATCAATTACTCCCTCCACACAAACGGCTTCTCTGCCTATGTCTCCAGTCCTGACTGCACCCCGGAGCTCCCCTTTCCATCCATAATTTGCCTGCTAGCCATGCATCTTCCAACTGGATGCCCTAGAGACTTCAAACACAGCACCCAAGATTAAATACATTTCTCCCATCAAATAGGCCTCTCTTGTTTCTTCCCCAGTGTTTTCCCAGGCGCTCAGGAATGAAACTTAGGAACCGTCTTGACTGCTCTCTCCCTCAACATGCTGTTGTCAGTCACCGCGTCCTGGGAACCTATTTCCACAAGGCTCTCACATCACTTCCCCTTTTCATTTTTAACACTTCACTTTAGGCCATCGTTAAATACTGTCTAGACTTTCAGTCTTATTCATTTTTCTAATCTATTTATTTTTGCCTGATTGAACGCCCAGTAGCACATACTTTACTATGGTACTCCACTGTTCCAGAAGAGTCAATGGCTCCCTGTTGCCTTTCCAATCTGATATCACTATTCCACATCCCCCCAAACACCTTGCCCTCCAGCCAAACTAGGTTACTCTCACTATTCTATGCCTCTGCCATAGACTTTATTTTTGAACTCACATTTTTTGAGTACTTAATAAATACTGAATTGGAAAAAAAAAAAAAAAAGGAATGATTTCTGAGATTTGTGTTTCAGTAAATGGAAAAAGCATTCACCGAAGTCACGAGTCCAGGCTTTTCCAACTCCTTGTGAATTCAGGCATGTAACTTATTCTCTCTACATCTCAGGTTTCTCACGTACAGTTAGGTTGATAAAAACATATTACATTGGCTGATAATGTAAAAGAATTAAAAATGTAATAAAAATGCAATAAAAGTACAAGTTGTTACATTATTATCATTAGCACAATAGTTCTTCCAACTTTGTTTCTAGTTTAGTAAAACCACTCTTGGAGCTGTAATCAAAATACTCATATAGGAAACTTTTTTTTTTTTTTAAAAGCCTGATAGCCACAATTTATCAAATCGGTCAAGAGTTAAATTGTTTTGTTTTGGATTAAAGAAAAAACATTTTCTTCAGAAGAGATAAATTATTAATGGCATGGGGGGCAATAAATCTATGCCCTCACAAAAATCTATACACATTCATTTCCTTTTTAAAATAATGCAGTATCACAATACACTTTTTTTTGCTTGTTTTTTATAAAAGACAGTAACTATTTTTGTATTTATATGAGTGGAAGGGAATATATTAAAATTCAACTGTAGTTTTCACTGGTTGGTGGAATTACAAGTAATTTTTTAATTTTCTTCTTTATGGTTTTCTACATTTTATGAATTTCCCAATTTTTATGTACTATTTCTATGTATTATTGAATCACGTTTAAAAAAAAAACAGCCAAAAATAATATATAAAATGTCACTTTGGGAAAAGCTAACAAAAAAACCTGGCCACAAGATGTCATCCCAAAAAGCCCCACTGCTGGATGATGGCGGGTTCCGCCACTTACTTCATGGGGTCCAGTTCCATCTGTCCTTAGGCCACCACAGCAACATCCCCTCAGAGGGCCACTGGTGCTCAATTTAACTCAAAATGGACCCTCAGAGCCCCAGTTAAAAATTCTCAGAGAGTAAGAATGTAATTGGATGAAACATGAAATTGCCAATATTTTACCATTTCATTTCTGGTTAATACTTTCTAATCTACACAAATGGCAACTTTTACATATACAGTTTAACCTAACATTAAAAATTAAAATAACAAGAAAACAGACTAAAGAGATAATGAGGTGGAAATAGGAATGAAACATGAAACAAAAAAGGAGAAAGACTGCTCAAATTATATTTACCCTTCTTCTCAATCTATTTGGTGGCTTAACTAATATACACCAGAAAGGGTCAATCTCAGTTCTTCAAACTTGCAAGATTCACTTCTGGGCATTACCTGTCACTTACTATTGAGTAAAAGTGAGCTTTAAGTGTTGATTTATTTAATTAACACATTATTTAGTGTAGCTGATCCTTCCTCATCTTCATCTCCCACATTCACTCACCAAATGACAAGGATTCTACCTCTGATATGTCTCTCACACAGTGGCTCTTTCTCTGTCCCTTCTGCCACTGCTCCAATCCAAGTGACAATCATCTCTCACCTGATTTCCTAACAGGTTTCGCTGCATTTAATAAACTCCGTTCCAACTTCAAGTAACCAGAATGACCTTTCTTAAACTAATAATGATAATACAAATAATAACAATAACTAAGTAGTCATTCGCACTTACAGTGGGCATTAAGTTAATTCTAACAACTCTACAAATAAGGTACCTTATCTCTTTTTACAGAAAAGGAAAAAAAAGTCTAACGTTAAATCACCTAATGTCAACAGCTTGAATACAGAACTATGATTTGAATCAAAATAATCTACCTTTAATGGACAGTCTAAACTATACTGCCTTCCAAACCTGAATATATGATTTGCCTGCTTAAAATGCTTCAATGACTTTCTTTTTCCTGAAATCTTAAATAAGCCTTACTTTAGCTTTCTAAGATCTGACCCCCATCTACCTTCTCTGGCCTTATCTCTTTCCACACACTATAAAATTGCCAAGCTCTTTTTCACCCTTGAACACATGCTTTTCCCTCTGACTTTTAATACCACCCGTACTATATAGCACTTCATTCTACTTGAACAATCCCCCCTCCCAGGATGATTTCTGAACTTTTGATGAGAAGCCCTTCTTGTCATTTGCCACATAGTAATATGTGTTTTCTGTTCCATAGCTCTCGTGAAACTTTATTGTAATTGGTTAGTTAACTGCTCATTTCCCTCATTGGACTGCAGACTTCCCCAAACCAGGGAACAGGTATATTTTAGTCATGGGCATATCCATGAGACCAAGCACAGCACTGGCACAAAGCTGACTTTCAAAGGTATTTTTGACTGACTAAACAACAAATGCCTAATAAAACAAGCAATTCTGTTTTCAGTTGGAAAAGATCTTTCAAGTAAAATCCAGTAACTTTAATTCATCTATGATTATTAGGTTGATGCACTTGAAATTGCCTATTGTAGGTCAAAAATTGTCAAATATCAGCAATTTCAATATGATCAAAACTAATATTTTCCAGCCTTATAATTCAGGAAACCTTTAGAACTCCCTGGACAGACAGGACTTACAGAAAATCACCAGTGGGGACATGAGTTTACAGAGATAGGATATGGGGGCTGAAAATTATTTTCACGAATAACAATTTGAAGGAAATTTGTCTTAGCCCATTTGAGTTGCTATAAGAAAAGTACCATAGACTGGTTTATAAATAACAGAAATTTATTTCTCACAGTTCTGGAGGCTGGGAAGTCCAAGATCAAGATGCTGGCAGATTCAGTGGTCTGGTGGGGACCCACAGTTGTCTTTCACTGTGTCCTCACATGGTGGAAGGGGCAAGGAAGCTCTCTGGGGTCTTTTTTATAAGAATACTAATCTCTTCACGAGGGCTCTGCTCTCTTGACCTAATCACCTCCCCAAAGGCCCCATCTCCAAACTCCATTATATTGGGGGGTTAGGACTGCCACATATGGATTTAGGGCAGGACACACATTCAGTCTACAGCAGACCTACTGTAACAACAGCTATATGGAAGCAGATAATATAGTTCTAACTAAAAGTCCACTCACAACCTATTTTCTTACAGAATCAGACCAACCGAGTATTCAATTGTGAACAGTAGAATCATGGGCTATTTTGGGGGGCAGAAGTCAAACACATTATCTAATTTTCCAGAATGATAAAGCTTAAAAAGACCTCATTTCAGAGAAGAGGCCATAAAGGCAACAAGTACAGAACCTCACCTGAGGTCACATTAACTAGTGGCAGAGAGAAAATTAGTACTCAGGCTTTCTAACTCCAAGGCCAGGGCTCTTTTGGCTAAACTGATCCCATAGGCAAGTTCTCACGATTAATTATTATTGAATCCTTGACCATTACCAAATCTACCAGAGAGGTATTTTTAATTAAAAACAAAATAATCTGTGTAATAATAAAGTTATAATTAGATATTTAAATTTTTTTTTCAGACTGGTAAAGCTGGTTGGGATTCCCTCTAGGGCTTCACTCCAGACAAACAATCAAATTTAAATATTGGTTACACAGTCTAGTTTAGGTTCTGTATAAAAGCTTAAAATACATGACAAAAGAGTCTTACCACTAAAGTTTATCACTAAAAACACTACAGAAAACAATGCAAACAGGCTTCAGAAACACAAGGCTGACTGAATGGAAGCAAAGAGAAACATCAGAATATGTTGCTATTTCATTATTCTCTCATTATTAAAAGGATTCAGTTAAGAAAGCAGTTCTGACATAGTTTCCCCTAAGCAAAACAAATAAAAGAACAAAAAAGTCACTGACATAAAAGGTAAAAAATAACCAAAAGAAAAAAGAAAAAAAGGGCCAGAGGATAATTCTGGAAAATGGAGACCTCTGAAGTGCCTCCTTTTCTCCTCCATTCTCGACTCTAATTTATTTGACTCACAGGCCCAAACAGCAACAGGTCTTAGAACTGGAGTCTTAGAAGCCATGGGAGTCTCTGTGGATTATTCACTAGAGTTTCTTTCCCCTGGGTCTGTCTGGTGTATTCTATGTAGAGACCAGAGGTGAGGAGCCCTTAGTCAAACACCAGAAAGAACAGAAAACAAAGAATCTAGGACTATTTGGTCTGTGGAAATGTATTCCATGAAGCCAAGGGTAGTTCAAAATCAAGAAGTCTATCATATGTTGACAGATTATGTATTTATTCTATCAACAAATTAAAGAAAATCATATTCATTAAGTGCAGAAAAAACTTTTGATAAAATTCAGTAGATAGTAACAAAAACTTGAAACTAGAGATAAAAGAATATTACTTAAAATAAAAATTACTTACAAAAAAAAAATGAAGAATATGCTTTCCAAAAGACTGAAGAACAAAAACTATTTTAATTCGAATTGGGAACTTGATAGAGATGTTGGTTATGACCATCATCATTTTACACTGTCTTAATGCTTCTATCAAATATGAAAATAAACCAAAAAAAAATTTAGTAGCCTGCATAAACAGTTAAAAAAGAAGTAAAACTTTTTGCTGCTGCTGATAATATATACCCGAAAATCAAGATGCTAGTATAAAATTAGAAGGACTAATCAAAATATCAAGAGATAAAGAATTTTTAAAAATAAATGTCTATTCTCTATTGTAGCAATTAGCACCTAGAAAAAGAAATTGAAAAAAATATTCTATCTGCTATCGCAAGAACACTCTAAGATAATTCTTAGAAATAAATTTAACAGGAGAGTCACAAGACATACATAAAAGCAACTTTGAAGTCTTTAACGGACTTAAATTAAGATCTGAACAAAAGAGAAAGTATACCATATTATAACAATATAACTTAAACCTTAAATTAATATGTAAATTAAATGTGATTCAAAGTAGAATCCTATAACTTTACAGGGTGGCTGTGGTGGTAAGACTGGAGAAAATTTTCAAGTTTATGTGGAAGATTAAATATGCAAGAATAGGTTTTAAAAATTTAAAAAAAAAAAAGATATGCTTTACCAGATATTAGAACATAACTCAAAGCCACTTTAACCAGTACTGATATAGAAACACACAAACAGGCCAATAAACAGAACAACCTAGAAATCAATCCCAGTATATACAAGAATTTAAGCTGTAACAAGATGATAGTTCTATTCAATAGGAAAATAGGAGGAGCACAACTGGTTATCCAACTGGGAAAAAGTAAAATTGGACCACTAAGAGTCAGAACACATGTAAGGATGTTTAGTAAAACACTATTTAGCGGCTAAAAACTGGAAACAAAGTAAATGCCTAAGAAGAATGGTTGAATAAAAGAGTACACTTGAAAACAAATAAGTATATAATCACATGTGTTTACATGAAATTCTGTATAAGTATGTATCTGTATAAAGAAATTTTTATTTACATTCAAGGACAAATAGGGAGGGCAATGGAAAAGAAGTAGCTTTTGGAGTCAGTCCTGAGTTCAAATCCTCTATCATTTATTTACTAGCTGAGTAACTATAAGCAAACTACTAAGCTTCACTGAATCTGTTGCTTCATTTCTAAAACAGAAATAGTAATCACCTCACAAGGATTGTCTTAGGATTAATGAGATAATGAGTAGAAAGTGCTTAGTACAGCATCTCACACATATTATGTGCTCGAAAAAGGATAGTTATTGTTATTTTTTTCCCCGAGAGTATATTGAAAATTTTTTCACTTAAAAAAAAAGGGGGGAGGAAGAGTGCCTCCAAACTCCATTGCTTATAACAAATAATAAACACCTTAAAATCGTACATACCTATGTATTTTATATCACTGAAATGTCACTTGTTCCTGGATTACAAAAGCCACATGGAAAAATTCCTACATATACTCTTCACTAGACGAGCTTGACAAAGTCAGATGATGACAAAGGCATTCTTCAGTTTTGTTTGCAAGTTATTGTTTTTGTCTTTCACTCTATAAATCAAGTCACTCTTTCCTCCTTTAAATTTAGTCTTTGAAGAAACCAAGCAAAAAAACCCTCCAAGTTAATATATGTGAAATTTCAGAACACGCATATACCTGGCCAAGAATCCAAGTCCAGCATAAATAACTTTTAAAAATTAGTACGAAACATACGAAATATTTCCTCCCTTACCCCACATATATAATATGCATGCATGTATGTGTATGTATATATATACATAACATGTACAAATCCTTCTGTCTGAAGTCTGCTTGGGCTGCTGTAACAAAACACCACAGACTGAATGGCTTATAAACAGCAGGAATTTATTGCTCACAGGCTCTAAATCCAAGGGGCCAGCATGGCTGGGCTCTGGTGAAGGCCTTCTTCTGGGCTACGGACCACTGACCTCTTGCTTTGTCCTCACATGGTAGAAGGTAGCAAGAGATCTTTCTGGGGCCTCTTTTATAAAAGTGCTAATCCCTATCACAAGGACTCTGCCCTCATGACCTAATTGCCTCCCAAAGGCCCCACTTCCTAACAACATCACCCTGGAGGTTAGGTTTCAACATATGGATTTGGAGGGACACAAACATTCACAACATACCACCTCCCATATGTAAGAATGTTCATAGCAGCTTTATTCATGAAAGCTAAAACTGGAGGGAAAAACCCCACAAACATCTACAATGGCAGAAAAGATTTTTTTTAAAGTGTGGCTTACTGATGCAATGGAATATTCTCAGCAATTAAAAAAATGAAAACAAAAAGAGAGCTACTGATACACTCCCAAAATGGATGAGCAAAAAAAGTCAGATACAAGCAAATACATGCTACATGACTATATGACTGCAATCAAAACTAATATAGGGAGAGAGAACTCAGAATAATGGTTCTTCAAGGGTAGAGTAGGGGTGGTTATGACAAGGGGCAGGAGTAACTTTATGGGGTGATGAATACATTCTTCCTCTTGGTAGTGGTCACAGCAGTGTATTTATATGTAAAATGTCATCAAGCTGTGCACTTTAAAATAGTGAATTTTTGCCTATGTAAAGGACAGCTCATTGTAAAAATTAACTTTAAAAAAAATTTTAAGTAGTTTTTCCTCTCAAAAATATTCAAAGCAAATTGAAAAATGTCAATTACCACTCCCATACAATAATATATAGTTCCAGGAAGACAAAAAATACCAACTTGTATTAGATAACACTGTCGTGTAAAACAAAAAGCATTCTCTAATATTATGATGGTTAAATAATTTGTATTTTATGATCTACCAGCAATTTAAACTAATGCATATATCCATTAGAAATCTTTTTAGCTTCTAACCATCTCCATTATAAAAGATTAATGTGAAATATAAAACACACAACATCAGCATATATAAAACATTAATCGAATATATCAGATTTTGTGAACAACTAATCTTTTACACATCACATAATAACCATTTGAGAAACAGACGTCACCATTTTCATGGAACCAGAAAAACAGAATACTTCATGTCTTTAAATTGTCGGTAAGAATAACCAAACCAAAAATATTTAAGAAATACTTTTTGGCTAAAGGACTTCAAAAGAGAACCAGAAAGAGTTAACAACTGAGAATTATATATCCAATTAAATAAAATATGATTTACCAACAAATGAAAAAAATCAACGAGTTTTACTTTGCTAGCTCAACATGTTAGATATTCTCATTTTTGATGCCTCCATTCACACTACCTATGAGCACACTGCTCTCCCATCCTTCCATGCCTGGGGAACTCTTTTGCGGAACCCATCTTAAACGTTATACTCCTGATAAAGACTCTCCTACTCTCCCAGGCTGAATTGATTACTGTTTTTGATGTTTCCCACTGTGCTTTTTGAGAGCATCACATGACAAATGTCCATTATATGACAGTTAACTGCTTTCGTGTTTGACCTCCTAACTCCAGCATTGTGGCTGTAATCGGCAGTCAATAAATTCTGGTTAAACAATTATATCAACATAATGGAAGGAATTAAAATACTAGTTCTGGAAAGAAAAAACATGATGAGAAGGAACACTAATAGTTTGGCAAATCAGTACCATTATCTGGTGAAGAAAGGTACAATTTCATGTTCAAGTGCTGTTCTCTCTTTTAAAGATTTTTTTTTAAATAACAGTTTTATAGAGGTATAGAGGTATTACTCATCTCTAATTAGGCTTTACTATATTTTTAAAAGAAGTTCCACCTTTTGTCACATTGAAAAATTCTCATGTTATTAAGGGTTCTGAGTAATTAATTCATAACCCAGGTTTAAGATTTGCATATCATTGGAGAAACTGCTTCCTAAATATAAACATTTCAAGAATTTGAGAAAACAAAAACAAAAATTAAAACTAATAACATGGTTGCAAAGGCACAAAGCATTGCCTAACCTTGCAAAAAAGTATTTCAAATTCTTGTATCCTTGTACAAGGAGTCATTTTTGTTACTTCACTTGCAAAAACTTAAAGAATGTATGAACTTGAGATGGGAATGCCATAAAAAAATGCAAATTTACCACTTTAGATAAATAAATTAAAAGGGAATATGAAAGAACCATGTGCTTTCAGTTGTAGAAACCAGAAAGAGTACATTTCTGTGATATATAAAAAGGGTGAAAACAAACGAAAGTAAGTTTCTACACATTGCATAGCACAACTGATCTGACTAAAAATGTAATTATGGTCAAAAAGGATTAGATACACAGTGGGGAGAGGACATCCTTTTGCCTCTGAGGTGAAATCCATCAAGGGAGAAAATTTATGCTTTCTCCTTTGTGCCAACACTAGAAATAACTGTGGGCCAGAAGTAGACAAGTCCTATTCTTATATTAGGTAAAGGAATTATAAAAAAAATTCTTGGAAATCAAAAAGCCACAATGATCTTTTCGCAACGATTTTCTGAAAGTATTCGTGCTGAAGCTGAATGACCATCCCCTTACCTTTGTGATGAGAATGCGGTATTTTTCCACAAGGTGGTCGTTGTTGTGACAACCTGCAAGCAGCTGCCAGACTTCGCCTCGAAGAGCTTCGGGAACACCGCTTCTCACCAACGGTGACAGCTGCTTTGGTCTCACACTCAGATTGAGATGCCTAAAAGTAAAGCCATAATCCAGAAGTGCATAAAAGACTCCATAAAAAGTGTTATTTTTATGAAAACCAAACTAAATGATGTACAAAGACTTAATAAAGGTCACATGCTAGTAAAGAAAAAAAAGATAAAGCTGTTGAATTAGATGTGGCCAAGATAACTATAAGAGAAGGAATTACTTCCTAAGTATCTTAAATTACTGGGTTTTTGTTTTTTGTTGTTTTTTTTTTTTTTTTAAATAAAAAGCAAAACTGGAAACCATAGCTTTACGGGTTACAGGTTATAGGTTAGGTAAGATAAACAAAGCAAAATTCCCATTGGTGGACACAGAGCCAAAGATAAGGGCTTGGCCTTGCATCAAAATTGACAAATACACTGTGTATTTATACACTCTAAGCTAAAATAAATATTTGTTCTAAGTTAAAATAAATACTTAAAATAAATATAAAAAGAAATGCTTTCAGCAGTTTCTGTGATATCTTGCTTCAAGTGCTATTTTTGAATGACTATGGTGATTAAGATAGCTTCTACTATACTATTAAAACATCAAAACAAATTGTTAAAGTCTTTGAGCTTCATCTTTCTCATCTATAAAATGGGGGAATAAAACTTAAAATGTTGGTATCAACTACGAATATACAATCATACGTTCTTATTTGATCCTCATAACAAGCATCTGAGGTATATGATAGTATCTCCAGTTTTACAGATGAAGAAAGAAGTTCAGGGAAATCGACTGAATAACTGAGGTAGTCCTCAAGCTCTAAGACAAATAAACGTTTCATTTGTTATATCCCAGCTGCTCTGTAATATGAAAGCCACTATTACTGTGTCATTAAAGCAGAATTCTGCATGAAGAAGGCCCTGTGACAATCATATTTAAGCAGAAGTTACCAATACAAAATGACCACTATCAAAATGTAAAAAGGTCTAAGATTTTTTTCAAAATGTTCCCAGAATTCTGCAGAATAATGCACACTACATTAAACATGGTTAATTTTGTGATGCTAGTACCCCAATGCATGAGCTATAGACAATTCAATACAATTTTGTCTTTGCTTAGAAAAAAAATTATATAAAAATTGAAGAGCTGGGAGCAGAAAGAACAAAAGTAGGTACTTGAAATTCAAGGACTGGCATGCTATGGTTTGTGAGTCAAATCTAGCTCCTACAAATCAACTTTTAATAAAACACAGTCATTTTTTATTTGTTTATGTATGTCTATGACTGCTTTCACACTGTAACAGCAGAGGTGAGTAACTGACAAACTCTTAAGACTACAAAGCCTAAAATATTTACATTTGACCTTTTATGGAAAAAATAAACCTGACCCTGGGTTTATTTGCTAACTCTAGCTTAATATATATTGGTAACATCATTTTCAGAATAATTTTATATCACCGATACTATTAACTTTATCCAACATAGCACACTATTTTATACTGACATTAATTCTCTTATCCACTAAGAGTCACATTAAAATGAACTTGGAGAATTAGAGCTTGGAGGTATTATTACTAATATTGTCACGCAAATCTAATGTAGAATTAAATAAACCAGCTTTGGGACTGGATTGTAGACTGTGTTAAAAATTCTGGGCCTGCCGTTTACTAACTAGAATTGCTGACTTAATCTCTGAGCCAGTTTCCTCATCTGTGAAAATGGATACTTGTTCATAAAGTTGTGATAGTTGAGATGGAGCACATAACTTAGCACAGTGCCTGGAGTATGGTAAAATCCACTAGTTCTTAACTACAGTTACTACTACTACAATATTCATTATTTTTAATCTCTAATAATCTTGAATGGTAGTTTTATAGACTTATATTTTGTAAATGAAGATACAGACTCACAAGAGTTAAGTAACTTGTCCGAGACCATACAGCTAGGAAGTAGAGAGGCAGGCTGAGGAGAAACTATATTACTATTTCTGAATACATGACTGAAATCAGCATAAACAGTTTTAAATACCCTGAAGACAGTTAAAACAGATGGAAACTCAGTTAATGTATCTGAGAATGGGAGAAGGACATAACTTAATTAAATGAATAACAAAATGAATAAGCTTGGTAACAAAACAAATTCCAAGCAATTGTATAAAATGCTGGTGAGTTCTAATAAAATCTAAAATATAAATGCTGTATCGAAATAATTTTAAATATATTATTTGTACCCATTTAAGACTCTATTACATTCTATTTTAGAGCAGAAACTTTTTTAGGCAGATGAAATTCCTCCCAGCAGCAGTCCAAACACTCCAAATTCACTAAACTGAAAATATAACTGTGACGAGAGCATCAGCAGCTCTGTCTCCTGATTGCTAAAGGGATATCAAAAATAAATGAGAACTATTCCCCTGGGGGCTTTTGCAGAACTTATTTATTAAAACTACTATGTAAAGACAAACCACACTTTGGCTTGCATTTTCCTCCTGTACACATTTGACATTTCTCGATGTGAAGAGTGTTTTACCAAGAGTGGAAGGCATTGTGAGAGTGCTAGGAGCAGATGACGCCCATTTGTAGTCCTAAACCTTAAGGGCATGAAGTTTTTTTTACAATGCTGAGACACGATTTTACTAAGAATATAGCAAAAGGCTTCAACAGTTAAAACTTCCAAGAAAAATCAGACCCACAGGGTGCTTCTGTGACAACCCTAATAACCAGAAAGTCTGAAATAGACAAGTGCTTCCATCACTTTCAAGCTTGGCTTTTTTTCCAGCATATACTGGTATCCTACACAGGGGAAAAGGAAACTACATTAATGTCTTACCAACCTGACTTACCCACGTCTCTGGTTTCATTAGTACACACCTGAAGGTAGCATATTCTTTTTAGACAGTTTATAAGATGGCTTAACATTGTTGTCAAGCTATCTCCTGAGATGATGAGAAATTTCTGAATTTTACAAGTGTTAGTTGGAAAAGAAATTGCAAGGGCAGTTAATATACACCATGTTTATAATGTTTTGCTCTGTCACTTTAGGTACCTAACAAGGATAATGAAAATCCCACCTGGGGTCTCTTCTGTGGCTCTAGGCATTGTGTGAGCATCTTCTACGCTTCACTGATTATTGTGTATTGTCTTAACTACTGTGTATTATTTTAACCAGTCAGTGGTTCCTAACCTCTTAAATACAAAGGATCTCTTTCCTTATTTAGTCTCACCATTTTCTGCAGCTATGAGAATGTATTAGGTTTCTGATATTCTGGAAAGTTGACTGCAGATTTTCACTACTACCCTCATACACCTCTAAAAACAGATTTTAGACTGTGAACCTCATATTTTGATTTCCATTATTGGTTCCAAAATTGAATACTGTAGTTAGGTAAGACGCCCTACCCAAAAAAGAGAATTACAGATGAAAAGGAGAACTATTCTATTATAACTTACCATTTTGACAGCAGTTCTCCCCATGTTTCAAGAATTTTTTCTGCACATTCTTTGGATACATCACCAGATCCACTCAAGAGAGGTTCATCGTTATCTTTAATAACCAAAACACACACAAAAAGATAACAGAAGTGGCTATGCTAGCCAGAAGAATGACGTGGAAATGTAACAGTCAAATTCAAAAGATTTTACTGGAAGCAGAAAGTCATAATTTCTCTCTTTTAGTGTATAGGTATAAATATAAAGAAAATAAAAATGGTCCTAGGCATCATGTTGTTATAATCTCTCATTCTCTTTTGCTTTCCATGCAGGTCCATATTATGTCAACTTCAGGAAAGAGTTGTTAAGATGAGAGGCCTCTAAATATGGTATTTTCTCTCTCCTTTTCCATAACAAACAGCTTTATGCATGAAAATTCATCGCAGTTAAAAAAATTACAAACCACTTAAGTGTCCAACAATGAGAGAGTAGAAAATAGACGAATAAATTACGAAAACATGGTATTGCATGTTGACATTTCTTTACATAATGATATGACAAAATACCTCATAAAATAAAAATATCAAAAGAGCTAAATCTTCATTATGACCTAATCTATGTGAAGTAATAGGAAATGGTCTGGAATGAATCATGGCTAAGACATCAACAATTACCGTCTCTGAATGATGAAGTTAGATTTTTTTTCTCTTTCACGTTTTCACGACTTTCTAAATTTTCTACAATGGCATACATTCATTTATAACCGAAAGCACAAAAATATTTTAAAGGACCAAAATGAATCACTTCAAATTTAATTCAAGTGATTAGGAAAACCAAATTGAAATACGAACTTAAGTATTATAAGAGAAAAATGGTGAAAAAATTGACACTGATAAAGGCATGTGAGAAGCATTGAAAAGCATAGTAAAAGTGGGGGAAAAAATAAGAACTAAGTTATCTACTTAATCAATCCTCTTTTGTTGGACACTTGGGAAGTTTTCAACTTTTTGCTACAAATAGAATCAGGATGAACATATCTCATTGCTTTCGTTGGGTACATGCCCAGAACTGGACTTCCTAGATTTTTTTTTTTTAAAGAATACTTTTAAGGATTCTGAAACTTACTGACAAACTGCCTTCCAAAATGGTTTTACTAAATTATATTTCCACTAGCTGGATACAACAGTGCTTGTTTCCATGTGTCCTCACCAATGCTGTTTCTAGATTTTTCTGATTTAACTTGCCTAAACAAAGGCTGGTGCTTTACACACCTGACGATTACACCATGAATTTGTATTCCTACTAGGGACAGTAAGTATCGAAGAGCACTGATTTTAAAGGCTCAGAAATCCATGATACTTATTACTAAACTTTTATTACATTATTATGCCTTGGGCATTATCATCAGTTTTGATGGTTAGATAGGGAAGAGGTTAAACTGAATTTGAGACATCTTCTGTGGATGGATGAATCAGGAAAAGAGAAAGGCTTGAGGGCCCTAAGATAAACTCCTCTTCCTATTTTGCCAGAATTGGCTCTACTTTCTAATGCCTCAAGTAATTCTCTACTCATTAAATTATCAATATAATACAACTCTTTGGAGGAAGACAGCTATAAAAAATATACTAAAATTTATGAGAGATGACAATTTCCTCAAAGAGATTAGAAAGACCTATCTTATAAAATTCTCTTTTACTGTTTGGATGCTTTCAACAAATCTAGATAGCAGGAGTTTGAAATCTGTGTTCAGAACTCCATGTACCTACGACAGGGGTGTGGGTGGGGAGTAAGCTGCAACCTCAGCTTCAGGATGTTGCTTCTGAACACCTGCCTTCTGTAACTGCTGGCTTCTGGGCCTGTCAGCACAAATGTCCTAGAATAAGGAGCCTCTCTAGAAGACTGTAGGCATTTCTTTCCAGGGAGCAAACAGTTCACAATGGGACATGGGTCAGAGAATAAAGACGGCATGGCTGCACGATCTCTTCAGTCCCAGTTAGCATCTCCTGCATACCAGGGACTGCGTTGTATACTAGAGAAACATCGTGTGGCAAAAACGGACACACTCTCTTCCTTCACAAAGCTTGTGTTCTAGCGTTTCCTGATTCTCTCATGATGCCAGGAGTCCTTATTTCTCCCTAGTTAAGAGCTGTCAATAAAAGCCTTGGAACCCCCTTAATTTTATTTAAAAATTTATGCCTGCTATTGGCCAGAACTAGATGTGAGTCCTAACTAATACTATCCTTTAGCTGGGCCCAAATTTCTTGGTAACTTGATTACAATTATCTTAAAAAGAATCATTAATCATTTTTAATCTCTAATAGGCCTTTGCATAAATATTTTTTGAAAGGATTCCAAATGCTATGTCGCATTATTACCTGATAAGATTATAATACTCTGAATGGTTCTCCACCCCAAAACAGAAACGCTCTCCCTACAATTTACCTTCCTCTTCATCATCTTCTGGAGGAGAAGGTATCATTGAACTCTGAGATCCAGACTGTGGCAGGCGAATTGAGGGACTGGCTGTAGTCTTCCTCCTCTCTCTTTCTGATTCACTTTCCAAGCACACGACTTCATATAAAGTGTCAGTATTGCTCTTTCTCTCCTTTTGCTTTATCTTGAAGATAAAAAAATGTTATTTATTAAGTGGTAAAATTCTTTATTTTTTAATTGAGCACTACTTCTAACTTCACACAGGATGTGGAGAATAAAAAATTATTACTTTAAATATCTCTACTAAATGTAACCTTTTTTAAATAGAAAAGCATGTTTAGATTTAAAAACCCGTAAGAAAATAAGGTCTTTACTGAGCAGAACTTTAGTTCTGCAATTTTACTTACTATCTTAAGACTGTACCATCAAACATCCAACTACCAATATTTAGTAAGTGTGAACTAAAAAGTTAACTGTTCTATATAGCTTTCAAGTTACTTTAAGGTATCCATCACAGTTTCCTATATAAAACTATACATTAAAAAAGTTTTTAAATATTCTAAAACAAAGTTTAGAACTAAGAAAGTCCTCTTATTTCTATGTCTTCTCTACTCTTTTAGCTTAATTAAAACAGTGTAGGAAACTTTTCTTCAACTGAAAGCTACAACTGGGCATGGAGGGAGAGGTGAGTGGCAGAAAAGAGATGACTAGAATCCACAAAAATATTGATAACTCAAATTGGTTTGTATTTTGGTTTGATTTTAAGGAAAACACATAACAACTTAAACTGACCTAAATTAAAAATTAAGAACAGGGAATATAAAACTTTATCAATACAATATTTAAATATATTAACATTTCAAATTACAGCCAGTTTCAAGAGGAGTGGGGGGCAGGTGTGAAATACAGAGCAGGAGGAAAAGGGAGAACTGTAGGAAAAGATACAGAGAGAACTAGAAAGGTGGCTACACCGAAGAGAAAGACATATACACATAAAGCAAAATGCGGAAGGAGAGAAGGAGAAAAATGGAAAGTTCATTAGGTACAGAAATACCAGGCAGAGCAGATTTTATCATCTCAGTGTTCATTTGGGTTGTTAAGAGAAATCACCCCAATCCTGGAAGGCCAAGATAATGGCAACATGTCCTTTCAATATCATCCTGAAGCAATGTTTAATATAGGAGTCGGTAAACTTTTCCGTAAAGGGCCAAATAGTACATATTTTAGGCTACGTGGGCCAGTAATATCTGTCGCAACTACTCAGCTTTACCAGGATGGTACATGAGCAGCCACAGGCAGTGAGTGAGTGAGTGTGGCTGTGTTCCAAAAAGACACAACGAAAACAAGCACCAAGCCAGATCTGGCCCACAGACTAGTTTGCCGACTTTGCTTTAACATGCTCACCCAAGGGTTACTTAATTTTCTAGATGAATAAACGATTTTGACTTAGCTACTTACTATTAATTAAGGACCCAGACTCTGTGAAGTTACATATTAACCTGTAGATTTGTGTCCAGTAGATATGCAAATGATTTCTGTCCAATAGAAAAGATAACCCAAAGGTTACCTATAGGACATTGACCAAGTTTTGTTTCTAACCTGGCAATTATTTTCTAATATTTATCATTTTTATTTTTTTTAAGGAAAAACTATGTAAACTCAACTTCCTCAAAACACTTAGAACCAGTTTTACCATCTTACTGGTTCCCTCATTACGTAATGAAGTGAATTAAAACTTTTGAACACGTTCATTCTAAATTTGTAATTATGACTTTTAACTTTTGCATATTATATTTTGATAAGCAACAGCATTCAACTTTTGTTTGGTTATAAATTACTCTCTGGAATATCAGTTAATTGCTATCTGAAACAGCTGAAAAATCGGTAGCTCTTCACCTTTAAAAAAATGTCTCAGAGACTATATAAAGGTGATAACCACTGCAGTTCACCTAGATACTCATCTGTAACAGCAACCAGAGCAATACTGCCTTTGAAGTCAGATAAACATAGAGTCAAGAACTGGACCCCAGCTATAAGTCAAGTACTCCAGCTACTAAAAATGCTGATAATTGTAAAAGCTGGGTAATAGTACAGGAGGGTTCAATATACTATTATTTTTATTTCTCTGTATGTTTGAATTTTCTATAATAGAAAGCTTTCTAAACAGCACTCTTAAAAAAGACAAAGAAAAAAGGAGACTTAAATAAATAAAAAGACATCACATGTTCTTGGATAAGATGACTCAACTTCATAAAGATGTCATACTCCCCAATAAAAACACCATTAATTTTTTTCAAGCTACAAGAATTGAATGTAACATTTATATAAAAAATAAACAATTAAGACTAGCCAGCAACCCTTCCCCACTACACGCACACACACATACACACAAAAACAACTGGGGAGGGAAGGTAGCCCTAATGAGGTATTAAAAGATATTACGAAGTTTTCCATAACTAACACAGTGTGGTATTGGTACATATATAACATAAAAAAACAATAAATATATATATATATAAACCAGAAAGAGGTACAAGTACACATGAATGTGATATATGGTGGCATCTCAAATCAGTGGGGGTAAAGTTAAACTTTCCAAAGAATGCTGTTGGGACAAGTGAATGGCCATCTGGAAGAAGACTGAGTCAGATTCACACTTTATACCATATACCTGAATAAAATACTAACGAATCAGAGATCTAAAGGTAGTAAAATGAAACCATATAAGTAATAAATGAAAATACATTGTTTCCTATCTTACTTGGGAGTGGGGAAAGCATTTCTAATTATGACCCAAAATCCAGAAGCTTTAAAAGAAAAACCTGATAAATTTGAGTACATAAAAAGAAACTATATGGCAAAAAAGCCCAAAAGACCATCATAATTTAAGTCAAAACACAAGTGACAATCCAGGAGAAACATTTACAACTTATATATCAAAAGGTTAATTTCTTGACTATGTAATGGGTTTCTAAAAAGGAAAAGGAAAAAGACAAAAACCAAAGAGCAAAAAGTATGGGGACAATTCACAGAAAAGAAAATTAAGCATATGAAAAAAATGCTTGTTTTCAATCATCAGAGGATAAATTAAAGCTACCATTAGGTCCTTAAGTGTAACAACACACTCTTGAAAAGCCTGTTGAGAAACAGATACTCTCATACCCTGCTAATCTCTATGTTCACAACCTACACAGAGAAGAATTTGGCAAATATAACAATATTACATATGCAAAACTACCTCGTGTGCCAATAGGAATTTACTCTAAGATGTACTTCCATTAAGTCATGCACAATCCTGCAACATTATTTGGAAGAGCAAATGATTGGGGAAAAAAGCCAAGTATCCATCAGTAGAGGACTAGCTGAAAAGATCATGATTCATCCAAACAACACAGTACTATGCAGCCATTAAACAAGAATGAGGAAGATCTCTATGAACTGATAGGGAATGATCTCCAGGATATATTAAGTCAAAAAAGTAAGGAGCAGGACAGTAATAGAGTATGCTAGTTTTTGTGCAAAAGGGGGTTAAAAATAAATAGAAGTATTTTATTATTTCACGAAAAGAAACATTAAATAGATAACCCAGAAACTAATAATAACGGTAACCTGTAGGGTTGGGAGGAGACAGATATAAATGAAAACTTTATGAGTATACATTGTTATATAATTGTGACTTTTGTACCCTAAAAGTATTTTAAATATTGAAAAAATAAATTAAACCAAATGGAGAAAAAAATGTCAAGCCTCCAAACTGAAAGTAAGGAAACAAATGAACCTAACAATGGTAACATAACTACAATAAAATAAATTCAAAGAAACTTTTGAACGCAATATTAATTTTATAATCTTACTGGAAAATGTTCAAACGATAAAAACAAGTTCCATAAAATCTAAAACTTCATTCAACTGCAATAATGATATTTTTTGAATGAATATCAACAATGAGAATTTCAAACTATACGGCTTCAAATAATTTTATATTATATGCCTGTTTTTCATATATGCAAAATGAGAAACATGTGAAAATACTTAGGTACCACAGTTATAGTTATAAATGTCCCCAAAATTTGTTTAAGCATCTATAGGAAAAGAATACACTAAATATTTTGTAAACCTTTCATTTAGATGTTTACATATTGATTTTTACATATTGATATTAAAGTACAGGTTTTATTTCCAATTGAAAGAAACTGTACAACCGTTAGTTGTATATAAATTGCAATGTGGCATTATATGTATTTTAGAAAACTGCAAGTTTTATTAATTGATGCTTAATTACCTCCATCGGTAATTACATTAAAATATAAGCTTGTTCTCATTGGAAATTTAAATAATCGAAATCTATATTTCATTAACCCATATAATCATATTTTTTCTCAACAGATATTTTATAAGTTTATAAAAACTTTGTTATAAATCTGCTGGGAGCAAATAAAATAAAGACCACATATTGTTTCCTGCAAAACTAATATTTTTAAATTCTTTGATTAAATAGAATATTAAAGCAAATAAATTAAGTATAGTACTATTACAATAACTGAGATATTCAATATTAAAAATTATGTAAATGTAAAAAGAAAAAAAATCCTGTAATGTTAAATTACTACTGAAAATATGTGAAGGAACTCAACTCCTTTAGGCAAGAATCATCAATGGATGCTAAAACCAATAATTAAAAAGTTGTTGAGAAATAGGATATGTGGAAGTTGGCAGTGTGTACCACTCGAAAGATTACTTGCTAAAAGCAAAGAGAAAACTCTACTTTTAGAAAACTCTACTTCTGAACAGGAGAAATCCAGTGATCGTCACCTTAACCAAGTGATCACACTTCCCAGGAACAGAGCAACGCTTGCTTACATGCCTCCTGATTCAGCAGTCGAAGAGCTCTGTTCTAGAAAGCACTTTCGTACTGTTTATCTTGAGAGTATGGTACAGTGATTTAGCACGTTTGTGCACGTACACGCACGCACAGACGGCAAATAGCAATAAGAGGCACAGGGTTCGGTACAGTTATCCTAATTACTTGTCTATTTGACACTGGCTACATCATTTAGTCTTTCACACATCAGCGTATTCATTTACAATAATTTTTTAAAACATTTTGAAGTCTCTTTGGCAATAAAAATTCCATAAATCTATAGTTTTAAGAATGCGCGGTTGGTCTTTTATTCACCTTATTGTCACTGTTTGAAAATCTAGTCTTTAGACCATTTTCTTCCACGGTGGTGCCATCTTAATATAACAATCCCCACAGATGGGAAGGCTTCCAAGCTAAAAAGGAGTTACTGAGTCACCAGATAAATTTAGTGAAAGGAAAAAGAATCAATTTTTAAATATGTTTTTAAAAAAACATTTCTATAATTGTTTTTCCATACAGCAATTAACAGAAACTACATACTGTATATTTTGAAAATTTGGTGTGTAGCACTGTTTCCTTTTCTGTCTACTGAGATCTACAAAGGGGTTAAAAATTTTAATTATGCTTAATTTGATTTAAGTAAATACTAAAAATATTCTTACAGAAAGACAAAAAGAGCATGTTTCTATGAAAAAAAACCCTGGATGAGATTCTTAGAAAGCTTAGGTATGTATCTATTTCACACAACACCCCACAAAATCTACCATTTTACATGTATAAATGAGAATACTATCCTCATTGTATACTATCCTCCCATTGCATATGGAAGAAAATTATATAACACAGAAAAAGTGATAATAGCTAGCAGACTGATGGTAACCGTAGGCCCCAATCAATGGTAGTTGCTATTACTTTTCAATGCTATGGAAGAGGAAATAAACTTAGTTTATTGTGTTACAATGGATGAGATTAACAGGGCTCTAACTTGCTCCAAGGCAGCAAAAGTTGTTCTAATTCTTCTTACTCCCTTCCCACTCTTTACCCCTCACACAAACTCCCACCCCTCCATAAGACTTATCCAAATAAGGAGAAAAATGAAAGATTATTCTCAGGAATTCCCTGTCCTCCTCCCAGCTTCCACATATAAACTTCTGGGGTTTTCTTTTGCAAAGAAAATATTGACAATTCAGCCTATGTTTAGTTTGTCATCTTAACAGAGTCTAGAGTGGCCTATGAGGACATGTGTCTCAGGTACACTTATCTTCTGGGCTAGTTCACCCTGCCAAGTCATTTGTTAACCTAACTAATTAAGATACATTATTCTAGACCAAACTATGGAAGTGATATCCCTGTAAATCCATATAATCTGAATCCAGGGCTGTGTAACATAAGACCTCAAGAGAAAAGCGAGACCAGGGGAATCTTATTTATGTTTACTAAGATAAGATAAAGAGTTGAAACTCTTCATAATCTCTTTAGTTAAAGGGACTATCTTTTTTACATAGAAATTCATATTAAAAATATAACAGAATTCATTTTCCTATTATCTTTTACTCTAGAAACCGTTAAAAATCATTCTCACTCCCTAAACTTTTAAAATGATGCTTGTAGATTGGTATTCTTTCTGAGGCATTTTTCCCCTGGGGCTAATCCTCTAAATAATCAGTGCTATTCTGATGTCATGACTTAGGATTTTATTCTTCATCAGTTCCAGTGGGGTCCCACAGTCCCCCCTCAATAATAATAGCTAAAATATATGAAGAACATACTATGTGCCAGGAACTATTCCAAGTGTGTTGCACAGTTTCTCACTTAATATCACAATAACACCACGAGGAAGGAGGGTTCTATCACTGCCATTTCACAGCTGAGTACACTGAGGGTCAGAGAGTTGAAGGAACTAGCTCAAAGTCATAAAGCTCATCAATGGTAAGATCCAGGTACTGACGCCTAAGCCAGGTCCTAGATGATAAGCTTATGCTGAGCCTCTGCTCCTGCCAGTGAACAGGCAGGAGAACAGCACCGGGACTCAGGTGAACTTTCTATCTCTTAAGACAACACTGAAAAGAAAACTCTATTCTTGTTCTGCTTGCTACCTTTTTCTGACTACAACCAAAAGGGTCAACCTGAATACACTAGAACCAAAGTATTATTGCTATAGAAAATAATATTCAACTAAATGCACACACAACACTATAATTCTATATAAAGTGGCATATAAATGAAGTCAAACTGACAAACTTATTGAGAACTACTATGTTCTAGATGATTGGGATAAACCAGTGAATAAGGCAAATTAGAAATACTGCCTTAGTAGAAGTTTTTAATATGGAAAACAGATAAATAAAAATATGTATATTATGTGCTATATTAGAAGGGAGCAGCCTTTTAAAAAAATTAAAACTATATCAGTTTTAGGGGAGGCAACTGGCAGAACCAATACCAATGGAAAAGCAGGCAAATTGCATTGTTAATCTGAGCAGACTTGAAAAAGATGAGAGTTTAAGGAGGTGAATAACAGCAAGTGGGATCCAGGAGAAGAGTATTCTAAGCAGAAGAAACAGTTAATAGCAAAGGTCCTAAGAGCGTGGTTAGAGCAAAGGAAGCAAGAAGGAAGAATAGTAAGAAAGAAATTAGTGTATGATGCAGTAGGCAGCATATCGGGTAGGGTTTTATGAGCCACTGTCAAGACTTTGGCTTTTAGGAAGTTAGATACAGTTAGAGGGTTTTGAGCAGAAAAATGATGTGCTCTGACTTTAGGCTATGTTGGAATATATATATGATATATATAAAAAAGAGCAACAGGGAAACGAGTGAAAAGGCTACCCCCACAATCGAGGTAAAAACAGTGATTCAGATGAAGTAAACGGCATTTAGGTGGTAAGAAACAGTCAGATTCTAGATGTGTTTTGAAAGCAAATAGAATTTCCTGACTGGATATGGGCTGTGAAAAATAAAACAGCAAAATTCTTGGCCCAAGCAACTGTTAGGAGAATATGTCTATGAACTGAGATAGTAAAGACAGAGAATTTTAGGGGTAGAGGATAAGAGAATGAGACCTTTTTGTCTATGGTAAATTTGAGATGTCCTAAAAGTTAAGAGAAAGAGGTATATTTAAGGAGGAGTGGGTAATCGCCTATACCAAATGCGGCTGACAGGGCAAGTAAAATGAAGACTGAGAATGACCATTAGATTTAGCAATTTAGGTCATTGTAAACTTATTTCTTTTAAGGAGTTTTGATACAAAGAAAAGAAAAAAAAACTTGGGGAAACTTGGGCCAAGACAAACTAAATGAAGGGAACAGAGATTTCATCTGCTGCCCACCAAAAGTTAAGAGCATGGAGTTTGACTCTGACCTTATTAACTGACAAATTTTAAAAAATTGATACTCAGAAGACCTTAACAGAGTCTCTACCATTCATCATTAAAAATATCTAACACATAATCCCAAATTACTAGACAGACAAAGAAAGAGGAAAATATGACTCACCAGACATTAGAATTAGCAGTCAAGGATTTTTAAAGTAGCTATATTATAATTATGCTCAAGGATATAAAATAAAATCTGTTGAAAATAAAAGAACAAAGAGGAAAATCTTGTAAGAAAACAGAAACTATGAAAGGAGAACCAAATGGAAATTCCAGAAATAAATAATATGAAATCTGAAATTAAAAACAAAACAAAACAAAAAAAACATTGAATGGGCTTAACTGCAGATTAGCTATGACAAAATAAGGTCAAGTGAACTTTAAGATAGGTCAACAAAAAGTATTTGATCTGAAGAAAACACAAAAGATTTGAAAAAACAGATAGAGCCTCATCGAGATCTGTGGGATAATACCAAAAATCCTAAAATATGTGTAACTGGAATCCCATGAGAGAAAAGAGATGGGGCAGAAAAAGGGTTAAAAGAAATAATGGGCCAGCTTTTCTCCAAAATCGTTAAGAAAACCAAACAAAAATCATAAATTTAAAAATTCAAGAAGTGAAGCAAGTCCCAAGCATTACAAACAGGAAGAAAACCACACGTAGACAAATCATAATTAACTGTCTGAAAATCAAAGATAAAAAATAATCTTAAAAGCATCCAGAGAAAAATGACTCATCGCATACATAGCAACAATATAAAATCTATACTGACTTCTCATCAAAAACAATGGGAACAGGAAGACTGTGGGATGAAAATGAAATAAAAACATTTTCAGATTAAAAAAAGTCTAAAAGTTATGTCTGTAGTAGATCTGCACTAAAAGAAAAGCTAACGGAATTTCTACAGGTAGAAGGCGGCAAGTGAGATCGGACGGTAGCTTGGTTCTTCAGGAAGAAATGAGGAGCAACAAAAATGGTAAATAAATGGGTAAAAATAAAGGACATTTTTCCTCTTTATACATTTAGAATACACATGACTGTTTAAAGATCTAGTTGATAGCTCAATGACAAATCAGCCCCCAGACGCGGTTTCTCCTTTCTAATTCCCCTCCCCTCCATATTTATAGAAAAGTACAGTACCTGTTTTAATTTCAAAAAGAAATTTTCAGTAGTACTACGTTTGCTGAAGGGCCAGAATAATCTTTCATTAGGTGAGCAAACTCGGACTTTTGTTTCTAGGAGAAATCGAACAGGCTCCTGTACTTCTGTTATGACCAAATCAACAGCTGTGGTCATAAACAGCACTTTATCTAGAGAGAGGGAGAAGCAAATAAAAAATGGAAATATATTTGCTCATATGATTAATGTAAAATTAGTTTTATTACAGACTTTTAAGATATCTTAAAGTAATCCATGAACTAAATAAGAATCTAAAATAATCAGATAAATCGCTTTTTTCCTGTATTGAGAATTCTTTCCTTGGGTAGGTTCTTTGAAGAGGAATTACTAAGTTAGAACTAAGTTAAAGCCTCTGAAATGTACTGTCAGATTGTTTTACAAAAGTGACAAATGGCTGCTCTATGCCACTCTCAGCAACATTGGACATTCCCAACTTTTTTAATATCTTGGTTATAACAATGGTAACCAAGATTGATATCCTTTATATCCATTTATCTATAGTGCTATGAATAACAAGAAAAAATGAAAAGGAAAAAAAATGAATGCTCAATAAGAGCCATTAGTTAAGCAAATAATGTTACATTTCAGAAGAGGATATTATGCAGTTATTAAACAACATTCAAGAAGAGTATGAAGTGTCTTGAAAAAGAATGTTTATGCATAGACATCTGAAAAGCTACACAAGAAACTGAACACAGTGGTCCCCTCTGGAGTAAGTCCTGGGGACTGTGGTAGATTTTTACTTTTCTTTATATATCCTTTCCATTTTTAACCACATGTGAATATATTAACTGCCCACAAAAATAAATAAAATTTAGAAGTCTGTAAATAAATGAGTATACAAATAGAAAAGGAAGCACGGAAGGAAAAAATAAAGAGATAGGGAGAGAAAAATAAGTGAGGAAAAATGATACTTTGTTTACAGGTCAAATAATAAACTCAAAGAACTATTCAAATTCTTTGGTTTCACCAGAATTAGGTAAACACTGGAAATTTGTCAAATAAGTGGTCCTAAGCTTTGAGATCATATCAACTTGTCCTAAGCTTTGAGATCTTCTCGGAACTAAAATTTCTGTCCACGTTGTCAACAATCTGCATTACCTTTAGGAGTTTCTTCATTTACAACTTGAAAATGTGGGGATTTCGGATTCCAGCTCCCCGTGATAACATAAGACTTTCCATCTGAACTTTTGCCCATAGATTCCTCAAGAAAAGAGTAAATGAACATTAATGCCAAAGTAAAAAAACATCTAACTCCATTTTGCTCTCTTTAAGAAAAGGAGTTGCAAAAATGTAAAAATATAAAAGAGAATCAGGTATTTTAAAAAAGGTAGGAATGTATATAAATGATTACAGTTAAAATTAAAGATGTGCCAATTATTCATGTAATTGTTCCTATAAAATTATAAGCAGATGCTTGAAAATCATATCAACTTGTACGAACATTAAAGAAATTTACTACCTAAACCCGTGTTGAATTCTTCTGTCAAGTGAATAATTACTAAATTCTAGTTTTAAAAATAAAAGATTTTCATATAATCAAAATAATACTAATACCACCTACTTTTATCAGGCTCATGGTAGTCTGCAAATAAGTCCCACAACTTTTCTTTCGATTCCCACATCAACCCTACATGATAACAAGATTTTTTAACTTACACAGCCAAGAAATTAGTAAATTAGTAAATAGCTAAGTCAGAAATAAATTCTCTTAACTCTGTTTATTGTTTTATAGCTTATAAGAACACTTTCATAAATGTGCTTTAACATTAGATTGGGTGAGATAAAGTGAAACAACCTTTATCAAGAAAATTATGTATAACTTAAAAAAAAAATTCTTACCAAATCTAACAAATGCATATCACTATTTCGTACATCTTTTCCTGGGCTAAGGAGAAGACCAAAACACCTGCAAAAAAAGAACTGACATAAATGTGGAAAAAAACAACACAAAAAAGATGTTTAAATTAGGTTACTTAAAAAAATTCTTATTGATGAAAAAAAGGACATATTAAAATTATTAATAAGTAGCATTGCCAAAATAATCCTCACTTCTTTGAGATAAACAAATTCTATGTTTGCCTTCTAGTATTACATAGTCAGCACATTTATAGAAAATTTATGGGAGTTAATTTAAAGTGAACAAAATAGCCACTTCAATCATCAAAAGAATTCCCTGAGGAACAAATTTTACAAATATATTTTTGAATATAGAATATGATTTCTACACTAGATAAAAACTAAAATTTATATTTAAGCTAAATTTGCAAATAATGTTTACCTTTCAATGGCAAGTTCTTTATTAGTTGTTTGCTGCACATTGATGACAATCTTCTTATCAATTCCTTGACGTAGTTTAAAGCATTGTCTGTCCTTATCTTTAGGCACTGCACTGTAGAACAACATGTTTCATTAATTTTGCAAAGTATTTTCTTGTGACATATACTAGAACGATTTTTGTTATGGTCTGAAAACCAGACACAAAAAAGATTCACAGGTTTGATTCTTTACTGTGCCTTTTTTAAATCATAACTGAAATTTATAAACTATCATCTGCCCCTTGATGTGAAAGTATCATCATTACTATATGTAACCCATTAAACTATGTAAAGGGCAGAAAAACCACTCCTGTGTCCCCTAAAATATGGCTTTAGTTTTCTTCTTTTTGTTGCTGTAAAAGTTAAACTAGGTATTTGTAAAGCATGTAGCATGGCATCTAGCATATAGCTGCTCAAAAAAAAATGTTATTTTCTTTCCTCTTTATTTAGTCACTAGTTTTGATATATTATTATTGCCTTATTGGCTTAAATATATAGGATAAGATACTCAATCACAGATCCTTTGAATTTCAAAACAAGGTATCTTCAAAAAAAATCACAGAGATGAAGAAGATATGGCCAACAGTAAGCTGTTGCCTAACACTTCCTTAAGCAGTGATAACCTAATTGTAAACCTGTGTTACACAGGCACATCTTATTTTATTGTATTTTGCTTTATTGTGCTTCACAGATATGCTGTTTTTTACAAACTGAAGGTCTGTGGCAATCCTGTGACAAGCAAGTCTCTCAGCACCATTTTTCCAATGGCATTTGTTTACTTTGTGTCTCTGTCACATTTTAGTAATTCTTGGAATATTCCAATTTTTTTCATTATTATTATATTTGTTATGGTGATCTGTGAGGAACGATTGCTAATGTCACTATTGTAATGGTTCTAGGACACCAAGAACTGCACCCAAAAAGATGGTGAACTTAAACAATTACTGTGTGTGTCCTGACTGCTCCACCAACTGGCTGTTCCCTGTCTCCCTCCCTTTCCTCGGGCCTATTTTCCTAAGACACGATACTGCAGTTAGGCCAATTAATAACCCTACAATGGCATCTAAGTGCTCAAGTGACAGGAAGAGTCACACATCAAAAACCAAGGAAGGCTGAAAGCTAGGCCCCCTGCATCCAACAGTTAGCCAAGTTGTGAATGCAAAGTTCATGTGCTCCACCAGTGAACACATGAATGATAAGAAGTGCAACAGCCTTGTTGCTGATATGAAGAATGTTTATTGGTCCAGATAAAAGATCAAACCAGCCTCAATATTCCCTTAAAACAAAGCCTAATCCAGAGCAAGGCTCTAACTCTTCAATTCTATGAAGGCTGACAGAGGTAAAAAAAAAAAAAAAAAAAAAAAAAAAGCCACAAAAGCAAAGTCTGAAGCTAGCAGAGGTTGGTTCGTGAGGTTTAAATAAGGGTGTCCCCACAACATTAAAGTGCAAGGCGAGGGAGCAAGTGCTGATGTAGAAGCTATCCAAAAGTTATCCAAAAGATCTAAGATAATTCATAGAGGTAAAGAACACTCCACTAAACAACAGATTTTTCAGTGTAGATGAAACAGCCTTATATCGGAAGAATATGCCATTTAGGGCTTTCACAACTAGAGAGAAGTCAATGCCTTCCTTCAAAGCTTCAAAGGATGCGTTGACTCTCTTGGTAGGGGCTAATGCAGCTGGTCACTTCAAGTTGAGCCAATGCTCATTTCTATTCTGAAAATCTTAGGGCCCTTAAGAATTATGCTACCACTACTCTGTACTCTATAGATAGAACACCAAAGCCTGGATGATAGTACATTTGTTTCTATCATGGTTTACTGGATATTTGAAGACCACTGTTGTGACTTCCTACTCAGAAAGAAAAAGATTTCTTTCAAAATATCACTGCACACTGACAGTGTACCTGGTTACCTAAGAGCTCTGATGGAGAGGGATAATGGGATGAATGATGTTTTCATGGCTTCTAACACAACATCTGTTCTGAAGCCCATAAAGCAAGGTGTGTCTTATGATTTAAGAAATACATTTCATAAGATTTAGCTGCCAATGATAGTGACCCCTCTGATGTACCTGGGCAAAGTAAACTGAAAACCTTCTGAAAAGGATTCACTATTCTAGAAGCCACTGAGAATATTCATGATGCAAGGGACGAGATCAAAATATCAACACTAACGAGAGTTTGGGAGAAGTTGATTCCAGCCTTCCCAGATGACTTTGAGGGGTTCAAGACTGCAGTGGAGGAAGTAACTGCAGATGTGGTGGAAAGAGCAGGAGAACTCAAAGTACAAGTGGAGCCTAAGGTGTGACCGCACTGCTACCATCTTGTGACACAACTTTAACAGATGAGGAACTCCTTCTTACAGATGAACAAAGAAAGGGGTTTCTTGAGACGGAATCTACTCTTGATGAAGATGCTATAAAGACTGTTGAAATGGTAACAAAGGATTTAGAATACCACATAAACTTAGCTGGTAAAGCAGTGGCAGGGTTTGAGAGGGCAGACTTCAATTTGAAAGTAGTTCTATTGTGGGTAAAATGCTATCAAACAGCATCACATGCTACAGAGAAATTGTTCAGGAAAGAAGAGTAAATCAATGTGGTAAAGTTCATTGTCTTCTTTTAAGAACTGCCTCAGCCACCTCAACCTTCAGCAACCACTACCCTGGTCTGATCGGTCGGCAGCCATCGATATCAAGTCAAGACCCTCCACCAGCAAAAAGATGATGACTTACTAAAGGTTCAGCTGGTTAGCATTTTTTAGCAATAAAGTATTTTTTAATTCACGTATGTACATTTTTTTAGACATAATGCTGCTGTACACTTTGACTACAGTATAGTGTAAACATAACTTTTATAATGCACTGGGAAACCAAAAAGTTTGTGTGGCTTGCTTTATTGCAATATTCACTTTATTACAGTGGTCTCAAATAGAACCTGAAGTATCTCCAAGGTATGTCTCTATCCACAAAAATAATACTAATGGTATAATTTAAATCAGCTTTAGGAAAAAGTTGAAAATAACCTTAAAATGACATTTACCAAAATAATCCTCCTGTTTCTCACATACCACTTTTTTTCTAGCTCCTTTGTTCTCAAAGGCAAATATCTGCCTATGGCAATCAGCCAATATGCAGTAAACCTAAATTGTATCTTATTACTGTACAGCTTCAAGATAATGGCAACAGAATCACAGAAGATACTATAAAGGGCTACATGAGAGCTCTGAAGTACCTACTCAAACTGGAAAGTGGCTCTGAAGAAATAAAACTAGTTTGAAGCTCATCAGCACTTATATAGTAACCAATTCAAGAACATTTTATAACACAGAGATTACAAAATCAAAGAATCTTAGCAAAGGATCCTAGAAATGACAAACACGTACAAACACTTTTATATGCCAAACTGTTAAATATTTGTGGCTAATTTTCACCTATAACAATATGGACACATCTCAATTTTCAACTGATAATACACTAGTCTCTATGTTCTGTGGATGCTGAAGCATAAACATACAGTTGACTCTTAACCAACGTGGGGGTTAGAGGTGCGGAACACCTGACCGCCCCAGTCAAAAATCCTCATATAACTTAAGTTGGCCCAGTCTACGGCCATGCTACCCTGAACAAGCCTGATGCTGTCTGATCTCGGAAGCTAAGCAGCGTCAGGCCTGGTTAGTACTTAAATGGGAGACCACCTAGGAAGACCAGGTGCTGTAAGCGTAAAAAATAAAAAATAAAAAATAAGGGATTGTAAGATGACAAGGTCTTTGGAATTTGTGAGGTCAACCAAGGGTTGCCTCACCTATAAAAAAAAAATTTTTTTTTAAAACAAAAACCAGTTGGCCCTCTGCATACATATATGGATTACCAACTGTAAATCAAAAATTCTTTTTCGATCTATAGTTGGTTGAATCCACAGATGTGAAACCCGGGGATTTGGGGATGAGGAGACTGTATGTTTATTGAAAAAAATCTGCGTGTAAATGGACCTTCACAGTTCAAAGCCATAGTTCAAAGCTGTGGTGTTCAAGGGTCAACTATAATCTCATCTCTCAGCCCTATTTAAAACAACAATGGAAACAAAGTTGTCTTTGGTGTCCTGAATCTGAAGGGCCAGGAAAAGCCACATTAACAGGGAGCAGAGTATTAGGAAAGCAGCAGAAGTTCGCTGCACTGATGTCAGAGGAGCTAGATTATATTTCTGGACTTGTCATTACATCACTGAATGGATTCAACCAAGTAATTTTACATTTAATTCGTACTATATAAATTAAGAAAATGAGGTCCAGGATTAATGCCTCTGGATTTCTTTACATATTGAACAAACATAGTATCAAATACCCAGCCTATCTAACAGGGTTACTTGGTAGATTAAATAATACAAAAAAAGAAGTGCTTTGAATAGTATAAATGAAAATGCTCTATCTTCCTAAGGGCTACTGAAGGGCAGGTTTCTAATTTTAATAATGTAAGAATTATACTTTTTCAGGAATAAAGAGAGTATTATTTCTTGCCCCAGCACTTTGTAAAACAATATGGCAGAATCACTGGATAAAAGAAATTGTGTCTGACAAGTTCAAATCTGACAAAGAATATTTTTCAATGAATTCATCACTATTTTAGGTTACACAATACTGTTATCCACTATAAACTACAAATTCGGTAAAACCATGCAAAAAAAGAGAGTAAAGCCCTAAAAACATGAGAAGCAAATCCGATCACCCAGGAATTTTACGTGTAGCATCTCCCTAGTATGAGGGTGGACAGAAGAGGGATGCCTGGAATCATTATCATTCTACCTTGAATATTCCTGCATTCAGAAGGAAGCTACCCTAGTGCTTCTCTTTTGAGATATCTCAGACATTTTTCCTGTCATGACCAAAATTTACAAACAGGATTTCACTAGTATCTTCAATAAAGGAAAATATATATATATATATAGCTAGAAAACTGCTTATTTCCTTTAAAAGGAAAAAAATTATTTTTTGTAAAAGCCTGTAGGGCAGGAATGCACATCGCAGGACGCATCATAGCACAATATTGCTCTGAGGTAGAACTATAAAGAGAAAGCACAAAGCACTATGCCTCTTACTTCAGTGCACAAATCAGAGCCGAAGCTGCATTGTTCACTACACTAGCCACCAGATGGCATGACAATCCCAAAGTTTTTAAAGGGAGAACAAGAGTTATCAGTATTCCAAATGAACCAGTTGTTGTGCCTTTTAATTGAAAAGCAAAATATTAGACATCATTAATATTTTGATGTAATTTCACTTTACTCATTTTATGAAGCAGTCATAGAGGAAAGAGACTTCTATATGCAGCTATCATTTATAATCCAAAAGAGCATCCATTTTGTAACATGGGCTATGGAGGAAAAAAAAAAAGAATTCAAGTACCTTGCTACCATAATAGTTTATTTTAAAGTTAAAAGGCTCTTAGAGTCTAGCCACCTCATTTTACAAGTAAGGATACTATCAGGAAATGTAAAGAATCTTGGAAAAGTTGGCACTGTTAATAGCAGCAATAATTAAACTAAAGCTAAGTTTTTATTTCTATTCCAGGGTTCTTTTCGCAACTCAAAAAATTATCATTTTATGTAAAAACCCAAACCATTTATTTCTCACCTGATATGCAAGGTTAGAATTCACAGACCTCACTTCTCCCCTTCCAATGTGTTGAGATAAACTTTAGTGGTAAACCTGACTTTAGTAGCCTTAAGATATTTAGATTATTAAAACAAATCAACCAACCAACCTGAAACAAAACAAAACCCCTGGCAAAACAAATCCAATTGACTTAGTTTCTATCATATGAGTCTGCCTAAAAGAATATGATAACGTGACATTTTCCCTCATGAATTGTTTTAATTCTTCAAATATGGCCTCTGCACATTTGCCTATTTGTTTTTCTTTATTACTTACATTAAAAAAAAAACTGACTATAAAAGCAATCATTTTATAGTATGAAAGTTATATAATCTGACCTAGAGTTTCCCTTGAACCACAAATATAGCATGTTAATACAATCTCAAAAAAAAAAAAAAATGAATGAAATAAGATGCCTTACCTAAAATAACCTTTACCATCATCTTCTTTTATTTCTAAAGACACAGAGAAGGTAAAGATGTCACTGTCAGGAGTCTGGGGTGCAGCTGTAGCTGAAAGTGGGGTCTGCTTGGCGGAACGGCGGAAGGCAGTGGCGAAGCTGTAAAGTATCCGGCTTACCTACAACCAGACATGTTAGGAGATGGGCTGTTATGACAAGAAATAAAATACTTTTATTATATCTGCAGGTTACCTACTTTGTTGGGGAGAGTAATCCTTTTTTCTCTCATTGATTTCTTTTGGTAAATTATCTAATTTGTTAGGCCAATAAAGCAAGCAATACTAAAGGGGTTTTAAAAAAGAAATGGTAGTGTACACTATTAATCTAACTGAAAAATGATTTCCAAAATTGTTAGAAACTATCTGAATGTATTTATTACAATACAAATAATTCCAAAAGTTTAGCTCTAAAGAACAGTTTGCAAATGTGTCCTTGCTGAGACCAAGATCCCTATTTAACCTCATTAAGAAGCAGCCAATGAACCGACACTCTTAGCAATGAGTTAGCCCAACTTTTAGTTTATTCGTATTACAGCCCATCAGGATGGAATAAATAAAATACCAGCAGAGAGTTTCATTTGGCTTCTAAGTGACTATAATAAATACTGTAATCATTTCAACACAGTGATGGTACAGGTGAACTTTCATCTGCAGACAGTATTCTCTCAAGGACTTACAGCTTCTTGTATTTCGCACCGGAAGACGTGTATCCTGAAGAGCTCTGCATTGTAGTGACTTTCAGTGAAGGCAAAACAGTCACTCTCAGGAGTTCCATCATGCCCTCTGACACAGAAGAGGATTTTGTAAATAGGGTAGTTTGCTATTTCAGTATTTGTCTGAGGATCTAAGAGTCTGTCCAAAAAAAGATATCAAGAGATTAAAGGGATTACAGACTATTTTCACTATATCTGTATTATGATTCGAGACTCATCTTTCTAGCAAGAGGTTCATATAAACCATTTCTGGTATGCTAATTACAGTAATCTTAAGTGTTGATAATTAAGTCATATGTTGATTCCTGAAGTTACTGATTATATAATACCACAGAATTAAAAACGACATAATTCCATGTTTTAGGGAGGCAATCAGAAAGGCACAAGCAATACTGGTAAGCACATATGGTTCTTATATAGTCTGTAACTACATAAAGACTAGATCAATAGGTAAATTATACTACTAAATAAGTCATTAGTTCATTATTGCTTAAAATTGACCTAATCTGCTTTATTACATAAAACAAAAAACCAATGTGTTTGTCAGAGTGAAACATGTTCTTTTGATTTGTGGCAAATGATGGGAAAGAGACTGTACAGAATATTAACACCTAAAAAAAATCATTAATAAAATCAAAAGGATGTCATTCTTTGAAAATCAAAGGAAAATCATTTGTTCAAAAATTTATTTATTCAACAAATATTTATGCGATACCTAGAACATTCCAGGATCTGTTCTGGGCACTGAGGACACACCCATAAAAAGACTGAAAAGAAACCATGCAATTTCAACATGAAATGGACAGGGGCATTGAGGGTGAAAGGCCAGAAGGGAATCTAACCCAGGGTCAAAGGCACTTTGATAAAAACTCTGAAAACATGGGGCAAGAGAAACTGGTTTTCTCATGTCTTTACAGAATTCAAATATATTACAACAAAGTAAAACTTCAGTTGGGGGAATGACTACTGACTAAGAAGCATATAAAAATGAGTGTTAAACAAATTATATTAAAAATTTCACGTTAATGGGAGGGGTTTAGGGGGACTGGTGAAAAAGGGGGAAGGGATTAAGAAGTACAAGTTGGTACTTACAAAGTGGTCATGGAGATGTAAAGTGTAGCATAAGGAATATAACCAGTAATATTGTAGTAACTATGTACGTGTCAGAGGGGCGCTAGATTTACTGGGCAATCACTTTGTGAATTATGCGGATGTCTAATCACTATGTTGTCAACTACGTTGTAAACGTAATATTGTATGCAAACCACAACTGAAAAATAAAATTATTTTTAAAAATTTCACATTAATAAATACAATGAAAATTAGGATTTGTAAAAAAGTCTTTTAAATACTCAAAGAGAAGAATTACATATGCAGACGATCGGAATATTAAATAATTAACTTAGGTTTATTCACATACAGCTACAACTCTACCACTATTAAAATCCAAAATGCCTCTAAGGGTAGAGAAACATACATTCTCATATACCACTGATAAAAGCATAAACTGGATCTATATTTCTACATGGCTGTTTGGCAATGTATCACAAACAATAAAAGTAGGCAAACCTTTGACCCAATAAGTCTACTTCTAAGAACTTTAAGTCTACAACCAAGGAAATTAAAAAAAAAATACAAAAATTTTGCTCAAAAATACGTATTTATAAGAAAAATATAGATACAGCACTTACATGCCCATATTATAAAAGCTTAATATTAGCTATTATTAGTAGTACTGTTCTCATGAAAAAAAAAAATGAAAATGTTTAACAAGAGACTGGTTATTTCTCAATAATGCATCATGTGCCACCATAAATTAAAACTTTTAATCATGTTTATTGATATGGAAAGAAATTCACAATATAAAACTAAGTGAAGAAAGCATGTTACAAGATGGTGCTTCTAATTCCATTGTTATCACAAATGTTGATTCTAAGAGTTGTATAATTATACATGCACATATATGTAGATATATACACACATACACAAACACATACAAATACCCAGAGTGTTTTAGTAAACCAAAATATTAACTGTATTTATCAGAGAGCACAATTAAAGAATGTTTTTCTAAATTTTTGTTTATGTTCTCTGATTTTTTCTGAAATAAACATGTACTTTTTGTAACAGGAATAAAAGATACTTTAGCTGTGTTCATCTGATTTAGAATTCTGTATTTAGCTAGTTAATAAAAACATCTTATTGGCTATCTTTAATTGTTCACATTGTTCTAGTTATTATAAACAATAGCCATTTTTAGAGACTGTTCTAGACCTCAGTTTCCTCATCTTAAAAATTAAGAGACTGCATAGGAAGAGTTAATATTTATCAAATGGTTTTTATAAGTTCTAAAATCAGCATGAAACTCCATTTTGAACTAATGTGTCAAGCTAGTATTTGTATTAAGGGAACATGTAAAATATAACTTATCAGGCAGCTCTCACGTCAACATATTTCAATTTATCCCCAAAACATTTAAATTCCTAATGTGTTAAACACAATTGAGGTAGGGAGAGTATAAAAACTGTTCAAATGAGTGAATAATTTTCATAAGGGTCACAATCCTTGGAAGATGTGATGGGTGCCAAAAGAGTAAACATTATAGGAATAAGATAATTATGTATTTTGTTCACTACTGTTTCTTTCTAAAACTATAGGTCAGAAATTTCATCAAATATTACCAATATTTCAAGAAGCTGGTCTTACCTCACAGTTCCTTCGGAGACATTCGGCACTGACAGGGTGACATCTAGTGATATCTGACACTGGCTTCTTAAGATGGACATCATCCTTAAGGCTTCCACTTCACTCCGGGGAGCATTGACTGAAGCACAGCCTAAATAAGTTAGTTTGCTGAAAACTACACTGTCCTCATCGGCCACTGGTGTGAAAGGACTTGACCCTTCAGAATCTGAAAGAAATGATAAGGAGATGGTTATTTAATTTTATTTGCCATTTTGTTGACATGAAAACCAAGTAAAAATCTACACGGTATATTTAGGTTCTAAAATTAAGTACTTCAGATACTTAATGGCATGAAATAATATGCCATTGCCACAGAAGAAATGCCCACTAAAGCCAGAAATCTCACAAAGCACCAATCCCAAATCTAAAAGGTGACCCAAGATTCAGATCTGATGTACCCTTCCGCTTATTTGTTTTGAATTTATAAAATGCCTTTAGTATTTCATCGCTCTGAAAAATCAATCCTATCTCTTTTCTGATCTGTGCTGTTATAATTATTTCTCTCATTCATCATTCTCTCATTCATCATCTCAGACACTGTATTATATTCTCTCAATCTCCTTACTTTCCCTTTCCCAATAAACATCTACAATTTTAACACTCTACTTTTCCCAATGAGCCTTTATAACTGCTCTTCTCCTCCTTCCCTGCTATGCCTTCCGGCTCTCTTTTTCAACATGGCAACTATCCCCACAAAGCTGTAATACAGGCACGGAGTAAACATGTCTTCACCAAGCATTATTCCTCCATTTATCCAACACTGAACTCAATTCCTTCTTTCTTGGAAAAATCTCTCAACATTCTGAAATATGATTCCCTCAATGTCATTTAACTACTGCTTCTCTTTCTTTGGTATAAATGATATACGTTAAAAGGCCATCAGAATGGTACACATATTTACCCCTCTTACATCCCCCTAAGTCTAGAATCTGGAGATTCTAGAGAACACAGGCACCAGTTTTTGCTTGCTCTGAATCAAATCTAGTACAGGGTAGACACTCAAATATTAAAAACAATAACCTTCAGTTACGCAAGCAATGCAGCAATCCTAACCTCCTTGTCCAGGTTTCACCGGCAGGCTCATCTCTGGTTTTTGGAGCCCTACTAATGGCACAGGGTTAATGGTGGATGAAGCTGAGAGCGGATTAGAAAGAGGCCCATCTCCTTCTCCATCCAGTTGCGACCTTTCCACAAGCTCCTTGTCCCCTGGCTGGTCGTCCATAGGAGGATCCATCAGCACATCTGCCAGCTCTCTTTGCAGCTGCTGCTCACTTCCATTCCCTATAATCTAAGGGTCACGAATACATGCAATCAGCAAAGTGAGAATGAGAGGCCAGTACTGATTAAAATGGGTCCGCAGTCGAGAGAAAATCATCAGCATTCCTTGCGATACAAAGAAATCTTTTGTTTTTAAAAAAGAGAATAAATCAAGATCGGCAATAAGAACTGCAGCTGCTCTCTTAATTCACAGTGTTTCATGAAAAATTGTATCGTGAATTTGAGAATAATATCCAGAAATGTATGTGATAGTCTGTCAATGTTATTTTCTATAGTGTCTTAAACTAACAACAATTAAAACATTTGTAATTTTAATGTCTGGTGAGAAATAATGTTAAGAGTAGTAGTATCTTTAGCAACTTTTCTTATCTTTAAGAAAAAGGAAAAATGTGTTTGCTTTCAGAAGTTAACAATAGAAACATACTTATTAGGCAATAACTTATCACACGTACTTTACCACTCCTGATATAAGTCTCTTATATTTCTGAAGAAGACTTCTCTAATATGAACAGGTTCTTAAAGTTCCGAGACATTTGAATAAAGTTGGAGAGATGCGTATATGAAATCTTCCTGAGGAACAGAGGCGCTCCACTTCAATAATGTCAAGTATTTTTCTGGGGTCATGATGGTTTATTATTAGTTGCTCAACAAGGAAGCAAACAGTGCAGAATCAAGTGGCGAGTGCCCAATGCTAAGGAAAACCACAAGTGGAGGCTTTCTAAAAACTAAAGCCTGACAAAAAGTTAAAATGGGTGGGGCTATGAGACTGTTGAAAACAATGAGGTCTTCCCAGTAGAGTCAATAGAGAAGCCAGGAAGCAAAATTCCAATAACGAGTACCTCTGGGCTAACAAGAAACACCGTTCAAACATCTTTTATAACTCTACAAACTTCAAGTCCCTTTGAGTGAGAAAGTTTTAAGTCTTTTTTGCTGACATTTTCCCAAGGAAATTCTAACACATCAGCCACTCTAGCCTTGGAAATAAGGGCCAGACACATGTTCAGCCTCTTGGCTTCAATGACACATTTCTGTGAAGTTCATTTTATGTTTACAGTTACTGCTAATGGGACTACAAGCAAGTCAAGTTATTCTCTATGACTGATCCTACACATCCACAAGTGCAATCAAATCCCTTTTTTCAGAAGTTGTTTCAAAAAATTTTAAAAGCACCTAAAAAAACTAGAGCTTAGTTCCAATTAACCTTATTCTTTTGGAACTAGAGATGAAATGCTGTATCACCTGGATAAATGAAAGACAGCCTAACTGAACCTACACTGTTTTCCAAGGGGAAAGAGGAATAATGCAAGACAGTTACAGCTTCCTGAAAACAGATGGAGAAAAGATTATTAGACTCCATGTTTAAGTGATCAGTAATTGTAACTGGGAAGGCTACCGTTAAAAGAGCAAACTAAATTGGAGAGGATGTATTTTACATGCCATGAAGTACTGTTTTGTTCTTTGCAATATAGAGCATACTATAAGTAAACTCAAGTTTTCTGTTGGATTGGCTGCCAACACTGTAATATATTCACCAATCATGAAAATATACCTAACCCTGGGGAAAAAAAACACGTTTCTGTGTTTGTCTTTCATGTTTATACATGTTTATCTTGTATTCTTCCCTTGTTTATAAAGTCTATAAATACAAGAACTGCCTTCTATGTCCTTAACTCTTCCTTAAAGGCTAGGAAAAAGAGATGTACACACAAAAAAATGTTTACTTTTAAAGCTGCTTAAAAATAGCAACCTAACATATACCTTGGATATTTCAGTCCAATACAGTACTCAACAATTATCACGTTAGACGATTTGTGAACTTTCAATGCAATTTCAAAATTACTGTCCGTAAAATTATAATATACATACTTAAATCGAGTTTTTGGTTTTTGTTTTTAAAAAGACAACCTTGCCTAGGCTTCTGTGGGAAACGTTCAGCAATGCCTTTCAAGGTTTCAAACAATGGCGTCAGAATCACCAGGAGAACTTGTTGAAACACAAACTGTTGGGCTCTAACCAAATTCCAAATCAAAGTTCGGGTGGGCCTGATAATTGCATTTTTAAATAAAGTACCAGGAGATGGTGATGCTGCTGGTCTGGGGACCAGGCTCTAAGAACCAACCTTGAATTACTGGTTCTGAACCATGACCACACAACATGGTTACCAGTATTAGCAGAGACCACGTTAAAACTCACACACCTGTTCCTCCCGCTGTCCCCTCACCTCCCACCTTGACAACTAAATCAGTCTCAGAGGTAGAGCCTGGGCACATGCATTTTCAAGAAACTCCACAGGTGACTAACAAAACAGGTGGGAGGCCAGATGAAGCCTGCAGGCTGCGGTTTGTTGGCCTCTGGTACAGGTGAACAGCTTAAACAAATCGGCAACTGCTTATCGCTAGACTTCTTGTCGTAACACAACAGCATACCCACTATTAGTAGGGCTTTCTGTTCCTTACTGCCAACAGCATTCCTAACTGATGCTACTATCATCTCAAAAATAAATGTAACTGAAGGTAAAGCAATCAAGGCACTGTCATATTAGTGAAAGGACAGACATACAGATCGGAGTAACAAAACAATCCAGAAATAGACCCACACATACAAGGCCGACTGGTTTCAACACAGTTGGGAAGGTGATTCAATGGAGAAAGATAATAAAATGAATGGGGCTGAAACGATTAACTTGACATCTGTGAATTTCAACCAATACTTCGCATAATATACGAAAATTAACACAAAATGGGTCACGAATCTAAATGTAAATCCTGAAACTATAAAACTTACATAAGAAAACAAGAGAAAAATCTTTGTGATCTTGGAACACAAAGGTTTCTCAGGACACAAAAAGTTATGCATAAAAGAAAAAAACTGATAAAATGGACTTTATCAAAACTACAAACTTCTGCTTAAAAGACATTAAGAAAATGAAGACAAGCCACAGACTTGGAGAAAGTATTTGCAAATCATATATCTGATGAAGGATTTATATCCACAATATATAGAGAACTCTCATAACTCCATAAGAAAACAAGCAACCCAATTTTAAAAGGGGGAGGGGCATTTCACCAAAGAGGTTATGTATATGGCAACTAACTACACGGAACAAACTCAGTATCATTAGCCACAAGGGAAACTGAAACCACAACAGTATGCCTCTACATATCTATAAGAATGGCTAAGATTAAAAACAAACAACGCTGGTAATACCAAGGGCTGGCAAGGATTGTAGCAACTGAAAAACCACCATATATTGCTGGTGGGAATGCAAAATGGTATAGTCACTTGAATAGTTTATAAATTTTATGAAGTTAAATATACATTTACCATATGACTCACTCCAAGGTATTTACCTCCCAAAATAAAAACATATGTCTACACAAAGACCTGCTTGCAAATGTTTACAGCAGCATTATTCATAATCACCAAAAACGGAATATAAATATTCACTGACTGGTGAATGGATAAATAAACAGCCATATATTTATACAATGGAATACAACTCAGCAATAAAAAGGAATGAATTACTAATACATGCAATAACAAAGATGAATCTCAAAAGCATTATTCTAAGGAGCCAGACACAAAAGGCTATGTACTGTATGATTCCATTCCAGTTTTGTCTGGAAAAGACAGAACTATATGGGGAGAAATCAGACCATTAGTTGCCAAGGGCTGGGAAGGGGGGAAAAGGATTGACTAAGAAAAGGCACAAAGTGATTTTCTGGAGTCATGAAAATACTCGATTGTGGTGGTGGTGGTTATGTGAGTTTACATTCACTAAAGCTCACAGAACTACACACCTAGAAGGGTTATATTTTACTGTGTATAAATTTTACCTCGATGAAACTGACTTAAAATAGAAAGAGTAAATAGATAGTGGAGGAGGCTGTGCATGTGTAGGGGCAGGGATTACATGGGAAATCTCTGTACCTACCTCTCAATCTCACTGTGAATCTAAAACTGCTCTACAAAGTCTTTTTAAAAGTGTGATTGTTTATAAAAGATGCAACTCGAGAACAAAACTGTTCCTTTTCTACATCTGCCCCTCAAAAGGTTTGTCCAGGATTCTGTTTTTGGCAACAACTTCATTTTACGGACTCTCCTATGCCATCTCACGTACTCTCAATGATAAATAAATAATCACCAATCTGTATCTACAACCCCTTCCTCAACTGTCTTCTGGACAGATACTTTCAGCTAGGTACTACAAAGTTATTGTGTCAAAACTCACCCATCCTCCTGTATCCTTTAAAAAAAAAAAATCAATGAATTGTGCTACTACCCCCTCAGTAACCAAACGAAGGATCTTGATTATCCTTCACACTCTTGTCATTACAAAACTACTCACAGATCCTACTGATCCTTGTCCAATAGAGTATGTCCTTCTTTTCTCTCTGCATAGCTAAACCATAGGCCAGCCCTTCATTTTACATGTCTACTGCAAAGCAGTAGTTTCTATGCCTCCTTCCTCTCCACTGTGATCTATCTTTCATACTGCCATTCAAATTATAATTGCAGATTCTAGTTCTGATGGAGCATTGCTTTATTTTTTTAAACCCTTCCATGTTTCCTCAATGCCCATAAGGCCCAAATTTATAAATTTTATGAGTCTTCCACAACTCTCCCCAATCTACCGTTCCATCTCTTATCGGTCACATCAAACTATTCAAACTTCCCAGGACACGTCATAAACTTTCAAGCCTCTCGACTCTACAAAGACTCTTCTTTCCTGAAAAGCCTTCCTCTTCTTTGTTTGAATGCAAAGTTTAAATTGTTACCTCCTCTAAAAGATTTTAACCCCACTATCCCGGGTGTAATCAATCACTCTCGCTTTAGGGAGTGCTACCATAATATTAGCATACATATGTATTCTAGCATTGCTACCTGTTTTAGAAAATATGTTTAGTGAGTCCCTTGAGCCAGACTGGGCATTATTAGATAGCAAAGACTATTTCTCAAATTCTTTATATTCCCAAAGCTCTGAGTAGTGACTGCTACACAGTACATCTGCACTACACATTTACTGAAGTGAAGGTTATAAATGCAAATAGAAGCCGAAGTGGTATTATTTTATCAATTTGGATATTGTATATCTACAGATTTGGGGTTACAGAAAATAAAATCTGAACAATTTATTTTAGCTTTGTTAACTACTTAAAAAACCAAAAACAAATACCATCATTTCCTATCATTCTGAGAGTATCACTAAGGTTTAACATTTAAAATAAAAAAATGCAGGACGCCAAATAGTAAACTGCAGTCCATAAACAATAAACTTTATTTTGAAGTCCAACAAAGACACCTAACTTAATTTTGCACAAATATAAAAACTAAAAGGTAAAGCAAATATGAATGAATAATACAAATAGGGGTCATATTAAGATTTGTGTTCGTCTTCATGTAATCTACATTAAGAAGAGGGGAGAGTTCTTTAGGAGACAAGCACTAGCTTTGGCACAACTCCAGGGGACACCATTATATCATGGCCTATGTGAACGGCACCCTCCTGGGGTTGTACAAAATGTAGCCTATGCAAGTGTCCTTAGTAGCCTTACTCAGGCCCCATAGTAACACAGACTTGAGTTTGGGGCATGACTCTGACACTAAATCTTGGTTGCGGAAAAATTAACCTCTGCGAGCGCCAACTGTCTCATCACTAAAATGAGGATGTTCATATCTAGCTCATGGGATTGCCATGAGGGTTCAATGATACCACAATATGATTATTGGACACTTATTATTCATATTTCAGACACTGTGTTTTTACAGGGATTATCGCATTTCTTATATCACATTTCTTATATCTTATGCCAATAAGTAAGCATATCGTAAGCATCTGATTAGTATCTTCCTACCCGTTTCAGCTTTCTTATTTATTTGCAAATTAACTCTGATCTATCTACTGGAGTTGAGGTTCAAAAAAGCAAATAATAACTTTTTTAAAAAGTAGTTTTCCTACTTTCCATGGTCCAGGAAAAAAAAAACAAACCACTACTACTCATGTAAAAAGAAGCACTACTGGAAAAACATCTGTCCTTTCTAAATACATCAAATAAAGGTAATAACTTTTACAGTAGAATCGGCTACAAGTCTGTTTCCTTGAAAGCAAAACTGCATTTATGGAACCAAAGGACAAAATGTTCCAAAGGCAACATCCAGAGTCATATCCTGGTTTAATTTTCTGCTTCTAACTTTATAGCCCGTTTCCCTTCACGGCAACGATACCAACTAGGCCTCCACTTGATTTGCCAGTTATATACTAGGCAGTTCAAGACCCTTTTCCAGAGGATATTTTATGTCTTCAAGAAAGGAAACGACAGTGTGCGCTTGAGAAATCCATAGGTGATTGAAAATTTAAAGACAAATTGCTGCTGATCTACACTTTCCACTACTTGTGTCATGTTGCAGAGAAAATATAAATGAAGATGATTCAAACTGAGTAATTTTGCTCAGTTTGTGTTAAAGCAGAGCCATTTTGAAACAAGTAGATAAACCTCAGTTTTATCAAAAGCAAGGCACAAAAGAATGAGAAGTCCAGTTTGGATAATGTAAAGTATAGTTACCAATCTCAAAGCCACTCACACGTTCCTTACTCCTGGGATCTTTAATAAATCCTCAAATCTCTTTGTGCCTAGTTTATAAACTGCAGCTGTTCTGATCTTATTGTATGCTGGACCAGAGAAAACACCTAAAATTACCATTAAGAATTATTAACATTAAAGTAAAAAAGGGGAAGTAACAGAACCTTGGGAAGTCATACTAAAAAGTCAACTAAAGAAAAGACCCAAAATGTTTACGATGGTTTCACTAAATAAAGGAATTAAGACTGGGTTTTACTTACTTTTCTAAAGTGTCTGAATTCTCTACATTAAGCACACATTCTTTTAGGTTATCTACATCTTGAGAGAAAAAGAAAAGCACGTGCAGCTCTGCTGCACGCAGTGGCCCTGACCCCAGGCCCTTGCGAGCCCCGGGATCTTTCCACGTGTCACACACTAACTCCTTGGGGAAACTATTAGTCATTCTTTAAGGATTTGCTGAATTGCTACCTATTCTGTGAAACGTTTCTCTTCTTTAAGGAAACAATTATGTTACCCTGTATTTCTCAGATCTATATTCTAGAACTTGATGAATTTTGTCACGACGACATACTTATGTGTCTCCCCTGCCACCACCCTGATCCCCTTAATCTGTGTGTTTACAGTTCAGGAACTTATCTTGCTGAATAAAACAGCTGCATTATAGAAGACAAGATCGTTCGGTTGCAAAACAAATAATACCAGAAATGGAGGCAAGATTAGTTTAGGCAATACTAAATAAGATAGAGTGACTTCTGTATCTGCTATTTTAATAAAACATGGCAACTTTTTTCCAACTAAAATAATGTCAGATGGATTTTTCAAGAAGAAAACAATGAAGATTAAAAAGTTTAAAAAATTCTCTAACTGAACTTTCCGCCTAAGAAGCATCACCTCATAAAGCATCACCTGACCAACATTTATAGCGTCTCTGGCTATTAGCTGAAGGTGCAAGATTCCTATCCCAGAGGAGTCACGTAGTGAAAACACATGTTCTGAATTCACAGTTCCCCCATCACAAGACAGTCTATTTCCCTACATGAATCAATCTGGGCTAGCCTGCTCTGACCAAAGAAGGCGGCAGAAGTGCCACCATGTAAGTTGTAAGACTTGGCCTTAAAAAAAACAAAACAAAACTTTACAGCTTCCCCATTTGCCTGAAGACCACCATGCCGTGAAGAAGCCTAAGATCAAAGACCACACAAAGAGCGAGCGAGCCATCCCCGTCAAGCCCAGTCCCAGCCTACGAATGTTATCAGTTGAATGAGGCTATATAAGCTTAAGCAAGAGCAGCAAAACTGCCCAATCCACAAAATCATGAGAAATAATAAATTGTTGTTTTTGAGCCACTGAGTTCTGAGTTAGCTTGTTACACAGACTGGGAGAAACAACTATAACAAGATTTTTAACAACTGTCATCTACTCTAAGTTATAAGCATCATGAGAACAGGAACCATGTCTAATTCATCTCTATTCTCCTTTAGTCTAAGAACTTCCTGGCGATGACATTTTGCAGTTTCACTGTCATCCTGCTTGGGACTCGCTCTGTTTTTTAAAAATGAGGATTTATGTTTTTTATCACTTCTGGAAAATATTCAGCTACTGTCTCAAGTATTTCTTTCTCTCCCATTCTATTCTTAAGGAATACTTAGGTATATATTGGTCCTTCTCAGCCAAATCTCCATGTCTCTTAACTGCTCTTTCATATTTTATCATTTTCAATGCCGTCTTCTGGGTAATTTCCTAAGATTCATTTTGCAGGAATTTGATTCTCTCTTCAATCATATCTATTCTTCTATTCAACACCTCTGCTACACCTTTAATTTCACTGGCTCTAGTTTTCACTTGTAGAAGTTCTACCTTTAGTTTGCTTCATCTTTTACCTTATTTGCCATTTAGAAAAAAAAGTGCAGCTTGCTGCCTTCATTAATTTAACATCATGTGTAGGAATGCTATGTCTTCTAGGATTTGACATTTTCAGTGATCAAGAATTACTGTATTTTGTAAATGGAAATATCACTACTAAAAACAGAATGCTATATATAGAATGTCATTTCTTTCCGAAGACTATCACTATATTAGAGCAATGCGAAAATAATGAGATATTTTGTGGCAAACTTTGAGGGTTAGAACTATAATCCACTAGTTATCTTGGGGTGAACACTGCAGCCACAACCGCTGCCAGCCAACAGGAAGTTGGTTAAATTTTTATATAATTTTGTTCTTTTCTAATGTTTGTAAATTTTTTCTTTAAATCTTTAAGCATTTTAATCACATCTATCTTAAGGTTACCATTAATCATTCAAATGCCTAAATTTTGGAGAGAATTGACCCTGCTGGAGTTTGCTGATTCCTGCTCACGATGAACTGTCCTTTGTATATGTTTGTAAACTTCGGATTGTGTGCTATTCTTCCAGAGTTATATGTGAGAGTGCCATGCAGCCTGGGTGGCAAGTACGTCCCGTCAAAGGAGTTTTGCAATTGATTCTATCAGGCACCCCCAGGAGTACTACCAACCCTGGAACTTGCAAGAAGTATAAATGCAAACCCCAAATTCTCAATGAGACTCTCCTCCAAACCAGTGTTCAAGCTAAGGTATATAAGCTTCCTTATTCTCTTCCTGTGACTGTCCATCCTTTCAAGTCCATCCTTTCAGTTAGGATGTAGCTAGCCTCTGAGGGCACTTTATGAGGAAATCTCAGTTCCAACAAGTCTCTCTGTAAAATCCAAGTCCACGGGTTATAAAGAACAGCAAATTCCACCACTGAGGCCCTGATGTCAGCTCATACGTGTTGTTCTGGCTTTGTTTCCTCTTTGCTTGTTTCTTAGGGAGTTTCTTTACTTTCTTATATGACTGTGCAATTAAAAGGCTGTTTGTTACATTTCACCCAACTTTCCTAAGTATTTTATCCTGGGACATTTTTAGGTTTTCTAGGTCATCATATTTCCAAAAATGGGAGTTCTTATCCTCAGTGCCTAAAACAGCCCTTGGTAGGTTACTAGCTGTCAAATGAATATTCAACAACTCAATTAGGACTTTTGGGGTGGAAAAGTGACATGCCTTCTAAATGTATTTTCTAAATCCAGTGCAATTTTAAAATCTACTAGTGGCTGAGAAAACAGTGTTTCAAAAAGAATGAGCATAACTGAACAACAAATTTGCAGTAATTCTATTATGCTTTCCTCTGATGACAGACAGCATAGATTTAACAATAATTTGATCACTACTTCACTTACCAGTTCTTCACACACTAAACCAACATACTGTACAGATATACTGATATTACACGGAAATACGCAGAGGAAACATTTTAAATTTAGAGAACATGTTGCTCAATTTCTCAGTCTACAGAAGTATCTCTCATAAATAAGATGGATGACGGAGCAAGAAAAAGTTCTCTGGAGGAGTCCTGAGGGTCCTTCTCAGTTACCATAAATGGTTTATCAGGAAGAATAAACCAAACACCACTTAAAAAATTAACATAATGTTCTCCTCTCTCTCTTTAAAAAAATCTTAAGAATCACCCTGGCTTTTTTCTCTCTTATCATTCTTCCATCACTATCTAAAGCAACCTCTCAGTAGAATACATCTGGTTACTCCAGCTTTCCTGAAACATCTTCATTTCTCTTTTAAGGAATTCCAACGTCTTAGTTTTCCTTATATCTCACTAGCTATTTCTTCTTAGTCTTCTCTGCTGGTCTTTCTTCATCTCAATCTCTAAATATTGAAGTACCCCCAAAATCAACTCTTATTCATCTCTTCAATATCTATACTCGCTCTCTGGTGATCTCATCTAATCCCATTGTTCTGAATACCAACTGTATACTGTTAATGCCAGCCACAATCTCTCCTAAGCATCAATCTCATATATCCAACTAACTACATGATATCTAGCAATGGAAATCTAATCATCATCTCAAATTTAACAAGTCCTACATTGATTACCTGTCTCCTGCCCCAATCCTTTCAATCTTTCTCATCTCAGTAAATGGCACCACCATTAAGCTAACAGCTCAGACCCAAATCTAGGAATCACTGTTTACTTCTCTCTGCCTCAAATCCCACAACTAATTTTGCCTATACTAACAACCAATCAGCTCTACCTTGAAAATATATCCTGAATCAGAGTACATTCACCCTCTAGTCTAAGCCAACATTATTTCTCCCTTTCATGACTAAAACAGCCCCCTATCTTTTCTTCTTGCTACCAGTCCTGCCCCTGACTGCCAATTCTCCATAGAGCTCCTAGATATAATTCATATAGAAATCACTTATTTAAAGCATACATTCTATGGTTTTGAGTACATTCATAGACATATACGACCATCTCCAAAGTGAATTTTAATATTTCCATCACCTCAAAATACAAACAAAAAAACCACCCATACTACCTTAGGTATTAACTCCCTAGTCCCCCAATACTTACAGCCCTGAACAACCACTAATCTATCTTCTGCCTCTAAAGATTTGACTATTCTAGATACTTCACATTAATAGAGCCACATACAGATGACTCTTGAATGCAGGGGCTAAGGTCACCAAACAACCCCCTGTGCAGTTGAAAAACCGCGTACAACTTTGGACTTCCCCCAAACTTAACTACAGTCATCCCTCAGTATCTACAGGGGTTTGGTTCCAGGATACCCTCGCAGACAGCAAAATCCATGGATGCGTAAGTCCCTTACATAAAATGGTGTAGAACAATGCATATAGTCAGCTCTCTCATCTGTGGATTCCCGACCATGGATCAAAAATAATGTTTGAACTATGGTTGGTTGAATCCGCAGATGGGAACCCTGGGGAAATGAAGGGCCAATTGTGTTATTTATTTTTTAAAGTCCAAGTAGAAGTGCACCCACATAGCTGAAATCCGTGTTGTTCAAGGGTCAACTGTAATTTGTGATTTTTTGTGACCTGTCATTTAACATAATTTCTTCAAGTTTCATCTATATTGCATGTATTAGTACTTCATTCCTTTTTATGACCAAATAATATACCATGTATTCATTTTATTTACCCATTTAGCTGATAAAACTTTTATGTTGTTTACCTCTATATATCCCTATACAATTACTTTGTGATTTGCAAATATTTCCTATCATTCTGTGGATTATCTTTTTACTTTCTTGATAGTAACCTTTGAGGCAGAAAAAATTTTAATATTGATGCAGTCTAATTTTATCTATTTTTCCTCTACTGCTTGGAATTTTAATGTTGAAAAAAAATCATTCCCAATTAAATGGTTTTAGTATCCTTGTCTAAAACAGGTGACCACAGAAACAAACTTCTACTTGTTAACTTGCAAGTGTATTCCAGTGATCAATCATGTCAGTGTCTACAGGAGATGTAATTAGTATGTGTGACTGTAATTAGTATGCGTGACTATAATTAGTATCCTTTCATTTCAGGTTTAAGAACTCCTTTCAGCGTTTCCTGTAAGGTCTAATGATGACTGACTCCCTCATCTTTGACTTCTCAATGTCTTTCTCCCTCCTTCATTTCTGAAGGATAACTTTGCCAAAAAAGAAGTATTCTTGGCTGGTTTTTTTTTTTTTTCTTTCAGAACTTTGAATATATCATCTCACTTTCTTCTGGCCTTATGGGGGTTGCCTTGTAATGTGATTTTTTCTTCTCTTGCTGCTTTAAAAAAAAAATCTGTCTTTGATTTCAGACAGTTTTATTATAATGTGTCCTGGAGAGGATCGTTTTAGGTTCAAATTTGGGGGGAACCTATAAACTTCATGAACTCAGGGAGCCAAATCTCTCCCCAAATTTGTGAAGTTCTTAATAATTACATCTCTAAATGAGCTTTCTGCTCCTTTCTTCTCTTCTCATTCTGGGATTCAAATAATGTAAAGTCCTCATTTTAATGGTATGACATAGTTCATATAGGTTTTTTCACTATTTTTAAATGTCTTTCTCTGTTCTCAGACTAAGTTCAAATAATCTGTCTTCTACTTCACAGTAATTTCTTCTGCTTGATCCAGTCTGTTATCGATGCTCTTAAATGCTTTGCTTTACCTAAGGTGGTGATGAATGCTCAAGTGTGTGGTTTCTCTCAATCTCAGAATCAGACTGACTTCCTGGGTGTGCTCACTAGCCATCTAAGAAGGCTCATACCATTCTTGACCCGAAGGGCATGCACAGGGAGGCAGTCGTAGAGTAGGGGTGTGTTTGGGTGAGGTGCATGGAACTTAGAGGTACCCATGGCCAGTTGGGAGGCAGCTGGTTAAAGGCAGCATCCCTTTAACTAGCTCATGGGTGAGCTCTCTGACAGAGTCCCAAAGCAGTTAGTAAGATGTGTCCCTTTGATACATTCCGTTCCCAGCCCTGGCTGCTATCCTCTCAGCCAGACTGTCCGCCCCAAGTCATGCATTTCACTACTCCGTATTCCAGATGGGATGAGAAAGAAATGGGCCTTTCAGCGACTGTCTCACACAGCTGGGGAAGCCAGATGCTCAATCACACACACTCACAAATCACCAGCTGAGTGTCTTTTGGCACTGAGCTGTGCCACCCTGGGGGAGGAGTGACACAGGTAAAGTGAACCTGTTCCTTTAACGTTTTCAATGGATCCAATCTTGGATGTTATTTGCTCCAGCAGTATGCTAGAACTTTTATGCTGGACTCCCCAGACTTCCACAAAAGTATTCTGTGAATGATCGTCTAAATCAATGTGCTTCGAGGGAAGAATGGTAGAAAACGCCTGTTACCGCCATTTTGATGACATCACCTCCCATTAACTCTTTTTTTTTGCCAGTTGAAATTTACTGTTGATCCTCTCTAGTGAATTGTTCATTTAAGTTGTGCTTTTCCACTTCAGAATTTCCATTTGGCTTTTTTTTTTTTTTTTGGTAATTTCTATCTCCTTAATGATATTCTCTATTTAATGATACCATTTATCATACTTTAAGCATATTTATTTTAGTTCATTGAACATAGTCATAATGGCTACTTTGAAGAGTGTGCATATGAAAACCAACGTGTCACTCTCACAAGCAGCAGTTTGTCCTTTTTAAATGATATATGGGTTCTATTTTGTATCTTTGCATGTTTCAAACTTATTTGTTGCAAACTAGATATCTTAGATGATATATTGTACCAATTCTTGGTATTGGTCTCTCCACTCTTAAACTTGGTATTTTTTATGCTTCCTTGTTTGTTTGGTGACTGGATGGCTTATTTTAGTAAATTCTATTCCTCTAATTCCCACAGTGTTGAGCCTCTGACGTTGTTCCTCTGGGGGCTCAGATTTGGATCTGCCCGCAGTCATCATGGGATCAGAGCAGTGTTGACAGGGCACTCTGTCTCTTTCTCTGACCACACCTAGATGTTAAACTCCAGTAATTGTGGCTGATTGCCCTACAGTTTTCAACCATGCACGCAGATGTAAACTGCTCCATAGACTATACCAATCAGACTGAAGTTACTTTGAAGGGAAAGTTCCAGATGTTGATGTTTGAGTTTTGTTCTGATCCTAGGCAGTCTCCTCCCAGCAATCCTATGGTGAAACCTAGATGTCCAATCAACCTACCAATCTCCTCTCAATTACCTTTCACCACAATCTCCACTGTTTTTGAGAGTACCCTTTGCACCCTTAGCAAATAAAGTTAGTTCTTTTGGGAAGAGGTTAGGAGCTGTTTCATGGCTTGCTTCTCACTACAGGCAAAATCTGAGCCTTGGCTATGAAACTGGAAGGATAGACAATGGCATGCTTCTCTCTGACACCCCATCTTCCGAAGCTAAGCATGCGGTGGGTATGGGAGATGATACAGTATTCTCAGGTCTTCCTGGTTTTCCTTCACTGGTACAAAACCACTACCTGTCACACCAGAGAAAAGGGAAAAGCAGTCAGGATCCTGGGATGCTCAGCAGCACTTGCCCAAAGTAGAGCCTCTACCTTGTAAGGGTTGGGAGGAAAATGAAGGTCCCTCATGCTTGACCTGCAAAGGGCAGCTGGAGGCAGCTTAAGAAATGTTGTTGTCCTGCTGTTCCCTGGAAGGCAGCCCTCTGACTCAGAGTTGGAAGGGTGGGAACCCCATCTTCTGCCACCCAATCTGGAATGGAGCTACCATCTTGCTCAGCTGGGATAAGGGAGGGGAAAAAAAACGGGTCTTGGTTCAAATACCGCAGATTCTTTACCAAATTTTAGTAATTTCCTTGAATAAATGTTTCTTCATTTGCTGTATTTCCCTTAGAGACTTTAAATTATTGTTTTCTATATAAAAATTTCCCCAAGTTTTGCTGGGAGCAGGCCCAGAGAGCTCCTCGCACGTCATCTCTCTCAGCCAGTGAGCTTTTTCAAATGTACACTATATCATGCCCTCATTCAAAACACTCCAAAAATCCCCTCCACATTTATAACAAAGTCCAAATTCCTACTAAGCTCTACAAGTTCTATATAATCCAGCCCCTACCTATCATTAAATCTTATCCTTTAGCATTTTTTATTTTTATTTACTTTATTCACTGTGTTCTAATCTCTGTCCTAACAAGGGTGAGCCTCCTCGGGGTCTGAGTTACTTTCTGTTCCCTGTGTGAAGCTCTTTTCTCAGGTTTCTCTATGGCCTTCTTCCTCATGCCATTCAGGTCTAGGCTCACAGGTCATTTCAAAACAGTACCTCCTTATCCACATATCTCCCTCTGATTTTCTTTACAGCACCTCGATTTCCTTATATCCATTTTTTTATTAGCTTAGAGTCCATTTCCCTCATTAAAATAAAAACTGTGGGAGCATGAAGTACAAATTAGTACTTACATAACAGCTGTGAGGATTCAGAGCATAGCACAGGGTAGGCAGTCAACATTACTGTAATATCTGTGTGTAGTGCCAGACAGGTGCTACAGTAATCAGAGGGATCACTCCATGACTGAATAATTCTCTTTTTTAAATTAAAAAAAAAAATAAAAGCTGCAGGAGGCAGGGCGGTTCACCTGTCTTATTCATCACTGTTTCCTCAGTATTTAGAACAGTACTTGGCACACAGTTGATACTCAATAAACACTTGTTGAATGAAAAGATGTAAACAGAAATCAAAATACTTTTAGCGCTACTTATTTTAAATGATGTAACAAGATAAACTATTTTTATCCATAAAGACCAGAACAATAACGGAGTATAGGAAAAGAATTAATAGTTGTCTGTTTGAGAAAATATAAACAAACGGAAGTGGCCAAAAGGCAGTAATTTAAAGTTCCGTTTCAATAATCCTAAAATTCATTTTTATAAACAGCACTGCTGCCACTACCCAGTACATACACCAAAAACAAATAAACAAAAAAATCAATCACTTCTCATTCAACGGGAAAGTGAAAACAATACTAAAATGAAAAATGTTTATACTATGGCCACTAGTTTTGACGGTTAGGGATATTAGAAGTCTAGAAGCAATCAAACTGAAAATTCTTATCCAAATATAAATTTGTCACTAATTGTAAATAAAATTCTTGAGCATTAAAAAAAGAAAGGATATTATTTTCATGTCCTCACTCGCACTCCATACACCTTCCAATTAAGGCCGAGTTTTGCAACAGGCTTAGCAAGCCTAATAAACAAAAGAAACTTGGGTTATGGAGTTTTACCTTGAGTCCTGTTTTCTCGTCATCACTTCCATTATTTGTAGATGGTGTCTCATCTCCTTGCCTGGAAACCAAGACAAAATCTTCACTATTAAGAGTGGATACTGAGTCTGAGGAGACACTGATTTTTCCAACAGAAGCCTTGTCATCCATGACTCAAGAATGAAACTCAACTCATGAATGATTAAATATTTTTAAAATGCCTGAAAAACAAAAACCAAAAGATACTTATATAGAAAGTCTGCCAGATATTCAATTATGCTCTAATTTTTACAAAACACATATAGAAAAACTTTTTAAAAAACACTTCCAAAATATTTTCCCAAGATTCTCAACACTTATATTCTAGGTTTTTTTATTCCAGATAATAAGAGAATTTTGTGCTTGTCAGGGCTGAGATATTTCAGGTTTCAAAGAAATACATAAAACATACTCCCTTGAGAACTGCTTACCTACAGAAACTTATTTGGCATATGTTGCAATTTTATTTTAGGCCTTTAAAAATTATAAAGTACTCAACTTCTGTTTTCTATTCTTTAATTTGTAAAACTGTATACATAAATGATACTGAAAGCACTTAGGACAATAATTAAGGTTCTCCTGACATTATGGATAAATACTAATGTGCGTTTTTAAGAAACAAAATTTCACGTTAACACCCAAAAGAAATAAATTCAAGGCAGGGCAATCATAAATTCTAGAGCTGGGAAATACTTTATATAGCAAGAAATTCAAAGTTCATTAAAAACTTAATCTTCCCATCTCACAGTTTCTTATTCAATATGAACATTACCAATAAGAGAGTTTCAAGCCCAAAATTCCCAGCTAGAAGTATAAAAACGTGTCACTTACAAAGAGCCATTCAACTATTTATTGACTCCTGGAATAAAACTCAAACTCATTTACCATTTAAAAACCTTGTTCTGCATACTTTTGGCAATGTTCTCATCTGGTTGCCAAAACAGCGACAGAACAAACAATACAATGTCATACCCAGAGAGCTTAAACCAATCAACAAAGCAGTGCTAGCTCTGTGCTCATCTTGTACCTTCAAAGAAGTAAAAGTTCTGAGTCAGTTTAGTCTCTCCAATTAAGCAGTCCTGATTTATGCTTTGAATTTTTAATTGAACATATATTTATTGAGCATACACCATATGCCAAGCACTATTTCCCTTCAAAGGCTCACATCTAGATATCCACCTGGCAACAGGAATCACAGAATCCCTAAATATTATAGTTGGAAGCAAACTTTAAATCAATAATGTTAAACAAATAAGGAAATGGCAACCTCGAGAGAAGGTCATTTAACTTGGTATAACTATAGCTCTAATCCTGAATTCCCTTGTTTAATGGCTATCAACTCTACAATTCTACATTTCATAGGACTAAATCAAAATGCACAGTGTGGCATTCAGGAAGCTTCAAAATGTACTTCTGAAAACTTTTTTTCATGTAGTTTTACTTCATCCATTCAATGAATACTTAGGGTGTCCAGTGTGTAAACAGCATACGGTAAATGTGAGAAATTAGATTCTTGCCCGAAAGGAGTGTACTGTTAGTTGAGAAAGGAGGCAGAGAAAACTACAGGAACAGGTAGGGAGAGGGGCTTAAAAATGGAGTTAAGAAATGTATTAGAAGTGGTCATGTCTTTGCTAAGAGTGAATATAGTCGGTCCCTGAGTTATGATGGTTCAACTTACGTTTTAATTTTATGATGGTGCAAGTGATACATAAATTACATGACATACTCAACACTTTATTATAAAATAGACTCTCAGATGACTTTGTCCAACTGCAGACTGATAGAAGTGTTTTGAGCACATTTAAGGTAGGCTGGGCTAAGCTATGATGTCAAGTAGGTTTGGTGGATTAAATGCACTTTCAACTTATATTTTAACTTACGATGGGTTTATCAGGCCATAAGCCCATCGTAAGCCAACGAGCATGTATACTTTACTGCCTCCAGATATCTGCACTCAACAGAACCCTCTTCCTAAAATGTTTTCCTTGCTTCTGTAGTCCATCAACTCTAACTCTTCGTTCATGATCTTAACCCTCCCTTTTCTAGCGGCCTGCCCATTTTTACCCCAGAGCATAATCAAATACTTGCCTTATTTCTGTTCCCATGGCATTCTACAACTTTTATAGTACCTATTATGTTGTATTACAATTTGCTGGTGTCTCTTAATGTAATCATCACATATTTATTTCACAAAGGAGGAAATTTAGAGAGATGGTGTAACCTGCTCAAAGCAATGGTTGTAATGTAACCAGTTAGAGGCAAAGCCAAAACTGAACCCAGTTACCTATGATTCCAGAGGCTATGCTCTTTTCATTCAATAATGATGACTTTCTAATGCCACAAATTTGGGCTCTTTTCCAAAACATGCAGTATTGGATAAAGGAGTGTTTATCTTTTTTAGAACTTGTACTTCAGGTAAGGTTTTCATGCTTAATCAGTCTTTTTGCCATTTTTTAAAATGTGACTTACTACTAGTATTATAGCAGAGAGCCTGAGAAAATCCTCTAAAGCTATAATCTCAGAGACACTGAGAACTTTCTATAACACTCTAGACTCAAAAATAATACACTTTGGTATTTACACTATGGAACTGAGAAGATCTGGCCGGCTCAAAGTTCAACCTATTTTCTTTGAGGAGGTGATAGGAAAATATACTTTATAATATATTTTACTGTTTGTTTTGGCACCTGAAAGTAACTGAATCACTCAACAGGAATGAGGTTTATAAAAACACTAAGTAGTGCAGGCTGTTATACAATGAGACTCCCCTTCTCTAGCTTCTGAGCAGAAGTGAAGAGGAAGTCCAGGAGCCACAGGGGCTCTAGATAAGACCACCTTTTCCCTGGCCTCCACAATAACGAGGTACCCCAGAACTTGGTGTACAAAATTCTAGAGTATTCATTACCCTTGTCCTGAGACCGTAAGGTCTAATTTTGTTTTGTTTTTAATCCCTACTTACATCAGTTACTGCAACACACTCCCTACTCTTAATTCTTCATCCTTCACACTGTAACTTTAATTTCTCATGGCAATAAAGTACAAACTTCTTCCCCAAACATTCTAAACTATCATCCCTCTTCCTATCTTTCTCCATACCGCCTACCATCTTTGACACACTTACTTTTTAAGCATTTGTTTTTAAGTATCATGTAAAAGCTAGAACCTAAGATCTATGAGGATAGGGATTTTTGTGTTTCATTAACTGCTGCATCCTTACCACCTGGAACAATGCCCAGCACATAGCAGGTGCTCATATATTTGAAAAAAATAGGATAAGTGGCAAATAAAGAGGAAAAGAGCAAGAGCCACCCAACAAAAAGGTAAGACCATCTTTTACAGACTAACAAGAGAAGTCATATTTATGATGGTAAAACACATGAATCAGAAAAAAACCAAGTCAGAATACTGGTTCTACTACTTACTAATACTGTGAGCTTGGTCACACTGTGCCTCAGTTTCCATAAGTGAAAATGGTGTACTATCTACCTCACATAACCATTATAAAAATTACAATGGAATATACATACATATATAAACATATAGCTCATTTACCAATACACAGAACATTATAAGCACAAGTACTTAAAGCTGTTCAAAAACTAACTTCTAATTTTAAAAGAATTAACAAATATCAACTGATTTAGGTAATTCAATTTAGAAAACACAATTTTAGGGAAAAAATATATAGCTTTTCTAATTCTGCATTCTAAATTGTTTATATCTAAATAAATGCAAAGGAATACTTTGAAGAAATAATACTTTGTATAATACTTCACAGATTACTGAAACATACATATTCTTTACCTCATTTTATTATCCTAACAATTCTGTAAAGTGGACAGAGTAAGGACTTCTACCCATTTTGAATAATATAATGCACACAGAAACACCCTGGTATTTGGTGAGCACTCAGTCTGTTTTCCTTCTTTTACACAAGTGATGAACCTAGACCCTTATAACATGTCAGTTACCAACAGGGTCAGGCTGGCAAGCTAAGTTCAGATGTTTCCTTCTATCTCCTTTAGTAAGTCACTTAAAATGACAGGTAATAGTGTTTAACTATGCAGCCTCCTGCATCAAACCCAAAAGTGCAATTTTTTCTTCTTTCCTTTCGTTACTTTTATCCTTATTGACACACAAAAGATCACTAGAAGGATTTTCCGACTGAAATCAGTCTAATATCAACTCTTCATAAACTTTTGCCCAAATTTACTGCTCTATGCCAGAAGTGACAATTTCATGCTCAACTTTGCACTTCTACAAAGACCACAGCAAATAATGCACCTCAATCTTGCCTAATAAAGATTAATTTTCACTCTCAATCTCTCCTAAAACACTACAGACCCAGATATGTCAGAGTGAAATGCAAAAGAACCATCTATGCCAAAGGCTCTTACAGTACTTTGAAAACAGCTGATTCCTGGATAATGCATTTACTTTTTAAAAACTTGAACTTTATTTTTTTTGGACAGAGTACTATTATGGATATTTGTATTGTGTCTAGTTACTAACATCATTCAGAGCAGTAACAGTGAACTTGCAGTGGTATGGATTTGCTAATGTGCAATTAGAGACAAAAATCACCTCCCATTAAGTCACTTACCTAACTTGATGAAAGAGGTGTGAGTGATACTTATAACTGAACTTGACATGCTTGAGACAAATGAAATGTGCTAGTCCAGCCACTAGTTCAGGGCTCTGATTCACCCGTTTCCTTGGTTTTCTTGAAACTCTTTCTTCCTGAAGTAGTATTAAGTACCTCTAGCATTTCAATGGGATTCCCCACTCTGAGCAGTCCCTCTCAAAAATCTGGCTCCCCTACCTCTCACCAACCTCCCTGAACTTTTCCTTCTAAAAATCAACAACACAATTTCAATACTCAAAGAATTTTTTTCAGTTCTCATATTACTACTACCAGTTGAAATAAAAATGCTCATTCTGAAACTCTTAGCTTTCGCTTCCATTTTCTTCTACCATCTCTCAGCTGTCATTTAGATCTCTTTTCTTCTGCCCATTCTTTAAATTCCACCTTGTCTCCCTTCTTCCATTTTCCCCTGGCTATCTCATTAGCTCTTGTGTTTATAACTTCCGTTTACCTTTGACAGGCTTACAGTGGTAGAGAAAAAAGTAAACAAGTAATTACAATACAGTATAGTGCTTGGTATAACAGAGGTATGCAACAAGTGTTATGAAAATACATAGGAGGGCTCTGCTACATGTGTCCCATGGCCATCTCAGAATTAATTCCACGTGTCCAAAGTGGACAAAGCATACTGTTACTCAAAGGTTTCCTGCCCTGGTTAACAACTACTGATCCAAGACAGGTCAAAAAGTCCTGGACTCCTTTTTTCATTCTCCCTTGAAATTCTAATGGATTTTAGTTTCAAAACATATACCCCCAAAACTATTCCTTCTTCACTACTATTCATGTCACTGACTTCTAAGTACCTATTTCTTTCAACTTCGCTACCACATAAGTCTAGATTCCCTCTATTCTTTGGTTATCAAGTCCCCATAATTAATTTCTAAAAATTTGGATCTATCCCACCCCTTCCCCCAAACCTCTGATTGCTCCTGAGTGAAAACAGAAAAAAAAAAAAAAATCCAAACTCCTTATAGCATTAGCTCTTCAAAATCTGGAGCCAATCTATCATTCTATTCTTCTCTCTTTCTATAAACCATACCAAAGCACTCACTACATATGTCATGCATTTTTATGCTTTCAAGCCTTTGCTCATACTGTCTGCTAAGCTAGGAACATGTCTTCCGCTTCCCCGGTTGGTCCTTCTCCCCTACCAGCAATCTGACACAAATACTCAACCTCCCCACTTCCCTCTGCAATATTCCTTACTTCTCTGTAGGGTTCCTAAGGCTTTTTGTTTGCTTTTAAATTTTATCACAGAATGAGAGCATTTATCACATAGTAAAATGTTGTACTCCACTGTATTAGTTGATCATTCATTCCAGAAACAATGCTAAGTATAAACCACCATGGTCAATGCTATGAATACAGTGAGCATGCACGGTCCCTTCAAACTACGTGTGGAGAGGGATCTTAGGTCGGTGGAATAAAATTCTTTCATTCAGTGTTTAACTGTCAGGGTCTAAGTAATGTGAGAAGTGACAGATATGTTACATTACATGCATGTGACTGGGGATGTGCATAAAGAGGATGACTAGAATGAAGACTCAGAAAGAACCACTTCTGAGTGTGCCTGACTGACTCTTCATCAAGTTCCCAACTGTCACAGCCAAAATCAGTGAAATAAGTCACAAAACATACCTTGGATTCCCTTTGGACCAAAATACTCTTATCATTTCCCTCCCAATTCCCATCATTTTTGTTGCTTAACCAGTGAGCAAATGAGTAAAGCTTCAGGGACTCTTAAGGGGGATACTTAAATCACCCTGCTAAATCCAAAGAGACGGTAATACTTACTAGTTTCTGAGTTGAGTTCTGATTTCATACTCAAAATGCTACTAAGAAGCTTCACATGCACTAATACTAATCTTTTACACTAACCTTGCCAGATAGGTATTACTTCATGACACAAACTAAGGCTAGACTGGTTCAATAACTTCCTTAAGATCACAGAGAAAACTGTGGAACTCGATCAAAACGCAGGTTATCTAGCTGCCTCTGATCTTCTCTGAAATGCATCTCTCCTCCTTGGTGTTCCTATGTCCATTCTCTCTCCATTCCAATCCATACTCAATGCTGCTCCCAATTGTATCCTTCTAAAACACAGACTTGATAAGATTACTCTCTGTTCAGAAAAAGAATAGGACGTAGCAAAAGAATCAAATTTCAAAGATGCTGTAGCAGGCCAATTCCTGTGGGGTTGTGGCCCTTTAAAATTAACCGAGTAGGGTACAAAGAAGAGTATTTTAAAAAATCACACTATATTAATCTCTTTCTTCTTTTTTTCCTGGCTCTGAAGTTTCTTTTCCTGCATTGGGTGTCACATGAATTCCTCACAGCCTACCCCGGGAGGGTAGGACAAATCTAACAAAACTCAATGGAAAATCAGCCCTTCTTTATAAAAATAAATTCCTTTCCACCACCACTAATTGCTAAACAATAGATGTGTCTTTGTTTAAGTCTGACTCTGAATTTGGGGGCTGTTTCTTTGAATTATTTTAGTGAACTAAGAGAACCATATTAATTTAAACCTTCTGAATAATTTCAGCTTAGCTTTTAAAAGCAAAAACAAAAGAAAACAAAACTTATTCATCTTGGGCCTACAGCACTTAAAGGCAAGAAAAACCCAGCTTATCTAAAAGGCACTGTTAGGCAAATTTTAACCTACAATGCCTATGACAACTTCTGTAAACTAGAAGTGACTCCCTTAGTTCAATTCCAGGTGAACTAAAAAAAACACGATATCTTAATTATAGAAACAGGAATTTGTAAGACAAAATATTTTTAATTTTTAAAAAGATTTTAAAAGTTTCCCTCTTTTCAAATTGTGGTTAAATATACATAACATAAACTAATTTAGCCATTTTTAAATGTACGGTTTGTGGCAATAAGTACATTTACACTGTTGTGCAACCAACCATCCCCACCATCCATCTCTACAACTTTTTCATCTTCTCCATCTGAAACTCTGTACCCATTAAAGAATAACTCCCATTTCCCAAGGCAACTAACATTCTACTTTGTCTCTGAATTTGACCACTCCAGGTATCTCATATAAATAGTGAAATCATACCAATATTTGTCCTTTTGTGGCTGGCTTATTTCACTTAGCATAATGTCTTCAAAGTTCTTCTATGTTGTAGCATGTGTCAGAATTTCCTTCCTTTTTAAGACTGAGTAACATTCCACTGTATGTATATACCACGTTTTGTTTATCCATTCATTGGTCAAGAAAAATTTTTAAAGACTGATTGCAACTTAATAGGATCTTTAGGATAAAATTCACAAAAAAATCAATAAAGTACCTAAAGAAGACAGGCAATATTTTCAGTTATTTCTCACTTTCTCATGAGTAATCAAGCTTCATTAACAGTCTGGTGTAATATAAAAATAACCAACTGGGAGTTGAACTTCTCAGTCTTTTTTGATATGACTTAGACAATGTTGCAGCTTGTTTTCTCATATGTAAAATGAGGGGACTGAACACTTTCTATTCTTTTGTGAATGAGTGTGTTCAGGAAAGGGGATAGGACAGGGGGCAGGGGGTTGATGCTAGGTGCTTTCCAGTCCTAAACCATGATAGAAGCACAACTCGTTCTGTTTTTACAAATGAAGAAACTGAGTCTGAGAGTCATTAAGTAGCTTACCTTCAGTCATACACTCAGTAAGGCCATACCTGGGATATCTATGATTCCAAAGTTCACATTCTCTCCTCCATATCTTGATACCACTAAGTATAGGTACAAGATGTAGAAAAGGGGATGAAATGTACATAAAACTCACTTAAATGCTGTGTTACGTGCAATACTGCTGACACCTGAAACAATTAACCATATAAGTGGCTTCCCTATGTTCCTGTGGATATTTCAGGAAAGAGCACATTAATTTTTTCCAGAACTCTAGGTATGCTTCACTTCAACACAGTATCTCTGAAACTAAATATTTAAATTATTTGGATGCCACTTCCACAATAGAAACCTATCTGTGGGAACATGGAGAAAGTTAGCTTAATATTAATGTACTACTCATTCACAAGGACAGATTATATTTCTGACCTCACTAGTATAAATTATTTTTAAAAAGTAACCTTGTCTTTACTTTTTCTGGAACAGATTTCTAAAGCATAATATAATTTACATTAGTGTTATTAAATATAAAAATATGAACATATTTGAGTAGTGCAAGATCATCTAAAAACTTTTTCTCTTTTCTAGAAATTAGTCATATGTTCCTTCTCATCCATAGTGAAGAAAATGAATCTATTCCATTTAGAGTATCAACCTGTCTATACGTAGATCTGAAACATTCATATCATTCATTTCTCCTTAAACAATGTGAATTTAATGCCAAGCAAACAAATCACTGGATAGATGACTAAAGCCTTCAATGCAGTAAATATGATTTCGCCTTCCTATGACCTCAGATTTTCAGGGGGATGTGTATAGGCACACCACTAAATGTTTAGCAGAAGACACACATTTTCTGCCCCTTCTAATATAAGAAGGCCTTGGTCCATAGTTACACAAGGATGGTGAGACAATTAATAAGTGTGGGCAATGAAAAAAAATTTTCTGAGAATCTTCATTCACAGCATTGGAATAGCCACTGTGTAAGATTTTTCACAAATATTTAATTAAGTTCCACTGGTGTTTTTAAACCTATCTGAAAAGATCTTTTCTCACAACCAAAAGCAAAAATATAAAAAATAAGATTTCCTGTTAGGAAAGGATTTTAGATAGACATCAGATTTTTCTTCAATTCAGAGAATTGAACGGGTAAGTAAAGACATAACCATTTCTCTTCTGCAGCTATATCAGAGGTCTATTCACAGAAAATCGTGTGTCACAGCAAAAGGGATTTACATGACATATTCCTAGTCTCACATTGCCAGAATCCGTTTATCAGCATACTTCAAGGGCATATGGGAGTTTATTACCTCTACAGTAAAAACATTAAAATGATTAACTCATAGCTCTTCCCTACAGTAGTATTATACAAATGCCTAACATTTAATCCAATTTAGCCTTGAAGGCTATCTCTTAATACCCTTGATAATATTTAAAATATGTTCCCAAGAAAGATTCTAAATATCGGTTCCTTTTCCTAATACAAAGGCCATCCTCAGAAAAAGGAAAACAAGATTATAACCATAGATTGATGATTATGATTACCAAAACGTATAAATAATGGAAAAGAGGAAAAAGAAATTTTAAAAATAGCCAAATTGTTGTTAAGCTTTAGGAAATAACAACACAGTAACTAACTTGCTAATGCACCTTAAGAAATGCCAGTTTTTAGTATGGAGAAAAATTTATTGCCACAAAAATTAATAGATCCCAAGGAGTAGTGACTTATAATATAAAAGCTTTTGCAACCATAACCATGCATTAACTCTTAGAGAGGTACAAACCTCCAAATCTGGCAGCACAACCATACAATTAAAAAGAGATGCTTCACGTTTTATAACCAATGTAATATAAACTATCTAATGTTATGCATGAACTTAAAAACAAGTTTTATTTTTTTACTATTTATGATCCACAGAAAAAGGGATGTGGCGGGGGGGAGGGGAGGTAGTTAGGCCTTATAGAACTCTACTAGGATAGAAGGAACAATTTTCAAAAAATTCTCACTGATTACCTCAGAGTATTATGGCTGCTCTGGAAAGAGAAAAACTTCCAGGCTATATTCTATAAAGTGTTCATGACTTGCAAACTGCCATATTTGGTCATAAAGTCTTTGCACACAAAGAGAAACAAGGCTGTTAAAAGTCAACAAGAATGGTTACAATACAAGTTCAAATGTCTATTTAGTATTGTTTTAACTTACAAGTTTTCTAAAGAATAATGATCTCAGGATCATCAGAAAACTGGGGGGTGGAAGGGGCAGAACAAGGTAACCAGATTATTGCAAAAAAAAAAAAAAGAGAAACATTTGTAAAACTGATATAGTTTTTCATGTGTACCAGTGGACATCCAGTCCCTAGCCTTGGATTTTCTTTTTTTCAGGATCTAACTGCAGAAAACCAAAAAACGAGACAGTGACAGACAACACACCCAAATGTCATGCCCAACTCTGCTTTATGTATGTTGGTTAAACTGGCACTTCTTTAATATCTTTCTCCAAGAAATATTGAGAGTGTTATATTCATTTATTCCACATTGCTGAGAAAGCTAACGATATCCAATTATATTGAAAACCACAAAGATAACACTATGAGCAGCCCATGTCAAAATACGGCCACGCCAGTGTCTAGAGACAACCAACATTAGCACCGATTGAAACAAATTAGCCTGTACTCAAAGGCCACTTGTTAAAACAATTACTGTGAAATGATGAGACCTTCAAAGCAGGCTTCATTTTAGCTGAAAACATGCTCAAAAAAAGACAATGACTTCTTTAAAAGAATCTGGGCTGTAAAGTTAAGCTGAAAATATACTCAACAAAAGACAACGACTTCTTTAAAGAATTCAGGCTGTAAAGCTGAGATATATTTGTGGAAAAATCATGTCCCCTCTGTAGATAATGTGCATCATGCACTTATTTCAATATATGGTAGAAAAGATAGGAAGCAAGTGTCTTCACCTTGACAGCCCCACTAATTTACCATTCAATCCAGATTAAGTACCTGTAAACTGCTAACAAAACACTATGCCAAAATCCCAAAATGCATGTAGTTGATAGGTTATCTATTCAGACATATACCTTAAAACCAGTGAGTTAACTGTAAACTGAGTTATAAAACTAAACAAAAAAGTGCACCAAACATAGTAACAGTTCAATTTTGAGTTTGAGTTAATAATTTGTATTTAAGCGACATGTGAATTTTAAATGTTACTAATACAATTCATACTCAAATTTTATTAATGTAAACTGAGGTCTACAAAGAAATATAAAGAACTCTTCTCTATTCATTTACAGTTTTAGTAAGCCCTACTTAAAAGCTTTCAATATATAAACACACTTGAATTATTCAGGCCGATAGGTTATTTAAAAAAAAAAAAAAAGTTGAATGTGCACTTTTTTGGCACCTAAGCTTTTTCCAACTACTTTTCAAACATTAGTTTAACGTGACACTGTTAAATTCAACTTCCATTGTTTTTTACTTCCTAAATAAACAAAGCAGCTGGAAACACACACACACGAACACGCTCAGGACTTAACTACTTCTGTTACACATATGTGAATACAAGTGTTTATTGGAGTGAAAAATATAAAATGAATTGTGAAACCATGTCCCTGACAGGTTTGTTGTGTGTGTGTTTTTTTTTTTCCCATTGATAAAAATGACAGAAGCTAAAAGACCTCACATTCAACTTGGGACAGGATTTTAAACTAACGGAGAACTAGCATTGTGGACACCAGTAGCAGGATCACTTAACACAGTCTCCTAGGACATTTGCTTCTAAGATGAATTAAAAGAATCCCCGAGGAACCCTAGAATCGAAACGCCTGTAACAGCAGGTGCAGATGGCAGTAGGCTTAATGTTACGGACCAAAGTACCACCAGGCAATGGACAGCGAACTCCTGGATGTCGGGTTACCCTCTAGCTCAACACCTAAAAACCTGAAGGTTGCTGAGAATCAAGACACTGCAAGAAGGTACTGGGAGCAGATATTTAAAGTACGTGGAGAGTGTGGGATGCCGGGGACGCTTTAACTGCAGGCGGCTTAAATGAGACGGTAAAGGCCGACACGAGACAGCCGATCCACACTAAAAGCAAGTCTTCCAAACTGGGCGCAGCCCAGGAAGGCTGCCCAAGGCCGAAGCCAGCCTAAATTACAAACAGGCCCCGCGGGCAATGGGGAGAAACTGAGGCGGAGGGAGCGGCCAGACTCCCAAACAGAACCTGGCCCAAAACATGAAAGTCAAAAGACAAACCGGCTTTGCAGAGGGGCCAGCGGGACGGCCGCAAGCGCAGGTCTCGGAAGACAGACACCCACCTAGACAGGGGGAACCGGTTTGGGCAGGGGCTCCGGGAGCGTTCCCACCTGCGCATGCGCCCTCTCCCCTCGGCCCGTGGCTCCCCCTCCCCCCCAATCACAGCTCCCCTCAGAACCCGGCTCCTCCAGGGAGCTGAGCGCAGTCGCGCCGGCCCAGCCCCGCGGGATGAGCATGCAGCCTGGCTGCCCGCAGGGCCGTCGGAGGATCCCCCCGAGCTTGGTGGAAGGGAGGTGGGAGGAGGAGGGGAAGCGCGGCCCTACCCGACCCACCGTCTCCTCCTCCGCCGCCCGCCGTGCGCCGTCCCCGAGGCTCCGCCGCCTGGGCCTCCCCAGCCGCCCTGCCCCCGTCCTCCCCGCCCCCTACTCACGTGAGAGCGGCTCCTTCCGCCCTCCGCCTGCCTTGCGCGCGTCTCATAGGCAGGAGGCTAAGCCAAGCCAAGCCGCCCCATTGGGCCAACCACGGGCGGCGAGCGCGTACTTCCTCTCCTCGAAGCCCCATCTGGGCTTTCAGCCTGCCTCGCGAGTCCGCGCCTGCGCGCAATGTGCGCTGGCGGCAGTACGAGGCGTCGAGCTGCTCAGTCGATGCGCTTGGACACGCAGTGGCGATGTGATGCATCAGGGACTGAAAGCAGGACTGAGGGGAGCGAGGTGGGTTGCACCTGCTGAGCCTGAGAGGGGGTACTGGTGCTTGAGCAAGGAATCCTCTGCTGGCCTCAAAAGCAGCACTTAACAGTGTTACTCAACTCACCTGGCATTTTTTTTTTCTTTTTTTTGAGGGTGCACAACGTGCCGGGGATTGTGATGGGTCCCGGGTATCTCATTTGGCTTTACCACAAGCATGTGAGAATATGATTTTTCTTGTTTTATGAAGAAGTCCTGCCTAAGTTACAGAATTCAGTCTGGAAATAAAACTTGTGACCGCCAAGTCCAAGAGCCACTGGCTGCAAAACAGCTGCTGTGACATTTTTTGAGAGAGACAAAATAGGACCAAAAGATTTTTTTAGAGTATTACTCGAAAATGTAGCTAGGATTTTATTTAAAAATCATTCAAAAGTGATATACAGAGCAACAGCAAGGTAATGAAATCTTAAGTCCCTGTCTTGAATAAATTTACAAAGTAACTGGAAATAAAAACTGATTATTAAAAGTGCTACTACAGTCTTGGTAATTTATAAAATAATCTTAAAGCCTCTTCCTTACTCTTTCTTCTTTATTCAAATAGCATATGCTCTTTTCCGGGCGAATGAGTCATTCCCGAGGTTTTCCTGTGGATTTTGCACCCAAATCAACCAGAGGAAAAGCAAAAATGCTGTACTCTGTTGCAGTCCTCTTTGTGATTTGTATATTACAATGGACTTCCCAAACTCCCACAGGAAAATAGCTTTGTTACTTTTCTCATTATACACTCATGTAATACACACCCGTTTGAAAGTATTCAATGTATGTGTTAGGAAGAAAGTAAAATGCCCTAAGTTCCTGACACATGACCAAACAACTTTTAATATTTTGGTGACCATACATTCATGTATTTTTTGATTCATATGTACACTCCAAATACATATGGAATTCTTAAATTTTAAAACAAAGTTTTATAACGAACAGCACACTGTAGTATGCCATGGAGAAACAGAAAATACAAACAAGCTAAAATAAAAAATATTAACATCATATTTCCACTGCCTATTAATACCTTAAGCATATCCTTTGTGTGTTGACACACAGTTTTTCAAAATGAGATCACGAAGTAATCTACATTGTTCAACGATCATCTGTTATTGTTTCAGTAATTTTCCCTCATCTAATTTCTAGATGCTATTCAAATTTTCCACCTACTGAACAATATTTTTATAGCTATCTTTCCCAAATCAGTAATATTTCCGAAAATATTCCTCTTTAATATCTAACTATAATCAAATTTTCCATTGACTGCAATATATTTTTGACCAGCTAGTTTTCCCAAGTTAGTATCAATACCAGTGCCACACATTGCATCTGGTTGTCCCTAAGTATTTTTTAATCTAGCACTTAAGAAAAAAATTCAACGACATTGGCTTATTTAAGAAATGAGGCCACTTTAAGCACAAATTTTCCCACCTTCTGGATTTGAATGTTTCCTTCCTCAAGAGGTCACTGAGTTTTTTTTTCTCTAAACCTTGTATTTCTAAGAAACTGGAAGTTAGACTTCAAGGTTCAATGGATTAAAGTCAAACACTTTAGGCTAGAAAATATCATAGGTGATATGTTACACTTCATGTTTCATTACACTAGATACAATACCAATAGTGATGTAATGTTGACTACTGGGTTAGTGATGACATACATACAGTTTTTATCTGGGAGTCTGTTTTTCAAATAGACTTTATATAGTCTATTTCAATGCCCGCCAATGCCATATATCCTAATATCTTAGCCAATCACACAAAACGAATTTTGGTTTACAACTATGCTCAACTTTTTATAGCATGTAGCTTTGTACCTCAGAACATATGGTTAGGGTATGTGAGTGGAATATGAAACTGGTCCGAGATAAAGTAATGCGCTTAGCTGGAGCCAGAATGAGAAAGGCTCTGAATGCTAAAATAAGGAAAATGAAGTTCAATCTATAGGAACACGAGTGCCTTTAGAGGTTTTTAAGGACTGTGCCAATATCAGATTTGGGTTTTTCAAAAGATCATTCTGGTAGGAGTACAGAAGGCAAAATAGCGGATACATAAAACAGCTTGGAGGCTGCCTAAAATCAGAAAGGCTCCAATTAGGGCAAAAGGAAAAACAAAGGAACAAGGTTTGAAAGATACTTAAAAAATGAAATATCCTCAAGTTTGTTATTTCTTCTGCCTACTCAAATCTGATTTTTTAATTAATGAAATTTCCATTTGTCATTATGCTTTTCGACTATAGAATTTCATCTTGGTTCTTCTCTGTAATTTCTATTTCTTTAATGATATCGTTTTAAAGTCTGTCTAGTTAAGTCTTACATCTGAGCTTTCCAAGAAATAGCTTCTGTTGATTTATCTTGTTCCTTTGAATAGGCCACACTTCTCTGTTTCTTTATATGCCTTGCAATTCTTTTTGAAAAATGAACATTTGAAATTTATAATGTGGTAACTCTGGATATCAGGTTCTACCCCTTCCCCAGAGTTTACTGTCTGTCTGTCTATTTACTTATTTATTTTTAATTGTTGAAGGGTATCCTGTGCCAGGGATCAGGATCAGCCTTAGGTGAAAGCCTGAGGTCTTCTCGAATCTTTTCTGAGCCTACATCATTCCATAGTTATACATGGTGGCTTTCAAATTTCCCCCATCAACTGGTTGCTTTCAAATGTCCTAATCCTTACACATCGGATTCCCAAATGAAATAAAAGAGAGAAAAAAAAAAAAAAAACAGCCATACGAACAAAACAAGTAATGTTTCTTTAAATCCCCTAGAAGCCAGTACAGCTTACAAGGGTCGAAACAGTAACAGCTAGCCTCTGTGCCTGTACCTCACAACTCAAAAGCATCAATCAGTTATCAGAACACAGAACTAAGGTATTTGGAGAACAAGGTTCTTATTTTCCACCCTGGCCCCAGCAAGCCATACCAGAATGTAAACATGGCTGTCTGCCACAGGTTCCAGGAATAGGAGATGGGTAGGTACTATCACACTTAAGGCTGACATTGATTGGAATTAACCTCAATTTACCAACCAAGCTTTCCCCTGGAAGATCCAAGTTTTCAAATAGACTCCAGAGTTCCAAAATAGTTACTTCAGTTTCTGCCAGTACAACTGTTGTCTAGGTAGAGAGATGGATTCCTTGCGCTTCCTACTCCATCTGAGAAACAAACAAAAATAAGTAAATAAAAGAATGAAAAAAACATGAACAGAGCCTAAGGGGTCTGTATGACATTATCAAGAGAAACAACATACCCGTGTAAAAGTCCCAGGAGGAGAAGAAAGGGAATGAAGAATAATTATCAAACTGTAGAAAGCCAAAAAAAGAATACTGAAAGCATCAAGAGAGAAGTGACTAATCACATACAAGGCATCCTCCATTATCAGCCAATTTCTCATTTTAAACGTTGGAGGCCAGAGGCAGTGGGTTGATAATATTCAAATTGCTGAAAGGAAAAAATTGTTGACAGAGAATTCTATATCCAGCAAATAGTCCTTTGAAAACAAGAAATTAACATACTCCCTAATTATAAAAAAAAAAAAAAACTAAGGGAGTTTGTTACTACTGACCCTGCCCTTCAAGAAATGCTAAGGGGAATCCTTCAAATTGACATGAAATGACACTTGACAATAACTAGAAGCTATAAAGAAATAAAGGTCTCCAGTCAAGATTAATACATAGACAATTATAAAAGCAAATATTACTGTAACTATAGTTTTAAGTCCATTTTGTATTTCTGCCATGATTTAAAAGACAAGTTCATAAAAATACATTATTGGGTACACAATGTTTAAAGATGTAATCAAACATTAATAACAGGAAGAGGGACAGAGCTGTACAGGAGGAGTTTTTTGAATTGTATTGAAGTTGGTATCAGTTCAATTAGACTGTTATAACTTTTGGCTGTTAAATGTAATTCTCATCGCAACCACAAAGAAAATATCTATAGAAAATACAAAAGAGGAAATGAGGTGAATCAAAACATTTCACTTCAAAAATCAAATAAACACAGAAAAAGGCATAATAGAGGAAATGAAAGCACAAAACATATAAGGCCTACAGAAAACAAATAGCAAAATGGCAGAAATAAGTCCTTCTTTATCAGTAATTACTTTAAATGTAAATGGCTAAAACTCTCCAATCAAAAGACAGAGATGGGCAGAATAGATTTTTTTTAAATGATCCAACTATATGCATTCTAGAAGAGATGTACTCTAGATCCAAAGACATTAATAGGTTGAAAGTGAAAGGGTTAAAAAAAAGATATTCTGTGCAAACAGTAACCAAAAGAGAGCAAAAGTGGTTATACTAAGATCATGCAAAATGGATTTGGAAAAAAAAAAAAAGTTATGAGAGACAAAGACGTTACATGTTAATAAAAGGTTCAACAGAGCAAGATTATATAAAAATTATAAACATTTACACACCCAGTAACAGACTCTCAAAATATATGAAGTAAAAGTGAACAAAATTAAAAGGAAAAATAAAGAGTTCTACAATAGTTGATACTTCAATACCTCATTTTAAATAATAAATAAATAAACCAATTAGACCTAAGAGATATATAAAGAACATTCTAACCAAAACAACACAACACACATTCTTTGCCAGTTCACATTACATTCTCCAGAACAGGCCATATATTAGGCCACAAAGCAAGTCTCATTAGATTTAAAGATAAGTATCATACAAAGTATCTTCTATAACCACAATGGGATGACATTAGAAATCAATAACAAAAGGAAAACTCACAAATGTGTGGAAATTAAACACACTCTTAAACAACAAATGGGTCAAAGAAATACAAAGTTAGAATATACTTAGAAATTAATGAAAATGACAACACAACATAACAAAATTACATGATGCAAAGCATACAGTGTGATCAGAGGGAAATTTATAGTTGTGAATGGCTATATTAAAAAAAAGGAACAATCTCAAAACAGTACCCTAACTTTATACCTTAAGAAACGAGAAAAAGAAGGGCAAACTAAACCCAAAGCTAGCAAAAGGAAATAATACACATTAGAATGGAGATAAACAAAATAAAGAATAAAAAAATAAAAAATAAATCAATGGAACCAAAGTTGTTTCTTTGAAAAGATCAACAATACCAACAAACTTTTAGCTACATTTACAAAGAAAAATAAGAAAACATGCAAATAAAAAAAATAAAAAATGAAAATAACATTACGTTTGACATTTCAGAGGTAAAAAGGATTATAGAAGAATACTGTGAACATTGTATGCCAACAAATTAAATAACCTAGAAAATACTAGACAATTCCTTGAAACCATAAATTACCTAAAATGACTGAAAATGAAATGGAAAATCTCAATACAACTGTCATGAGTAAAGATTTTGATTAAGTAATCAAAAACTTCCAAAGAAGTCTTGCACCAGATGGTTTCAGCAACGGATTATATCAAACATTTAATGGAGAATTAACATCAGCTCTCAAACTGTTCCAAAAAAATTTGAAGAAGAGGGAATGATTCCTAACTCACACTGTAAGACCTAATACCAAAGCCAGATAAATATCTCAAGCAAAGAAAATTACAGGTCTATATCTCTTATAAATGTAGATGCAAAAATCCTCAACAAGATGTAAGCAAATCAAATCCACAGCATATTAAAGGATTATTCACTATGATGAAGTAGGATTTATCCCAGGAATGCCAAGGTAGTTCAACATAAAATCAATCAATATAATAAATATCATTAACAAAATTAAGGAACAAAAACAGATGCAGAAAAGGCATCTGACAGAATACAATCCCTTTTTATTTTAAGATCTCTCAGAAAACTAGTTATAGAGGGAAAATTCCTCAACATGATAAAGGTATTTGTGAAAAACCCACAACTAACAATACTCAATAGCTTAGCTTCCCCTCTAAAATCACGAACAAGTCAAAGACACTACTTTCACTGCTGCCATTCCACATTGTACTGGAAGTTCTAGCCAGAGCTATTTTTAAAAGGAGGTGGGGAATAAAGAGACATCCAAATTGGAAAGGAAGAGGTGAAACTACCTCTATTCACAATATAGTCATGAAAATAGAAAATCCCAAAGAATCCACAAGAAAGCTACAAGAGATAATAAACAAATTCAGTTAAGTTGCAAAGTATAAGACCAACACACAAAAATAATTTGTTTCTACACACCAGCAATGAACATTATGAAAAGGAAATTAAAAAAAGCAATTCTATCCACAATGGTATCAAAAAGAATTAAATACCCTGAAAACTAGAAAACGTTGCTAAAAGAAATTAATCAAAACCTAAGTACATAGAAAGGCATTCTATGTTCATGGACAGAAAGACTTAAAATTAAGCTGTTAATACTACTACCCAAAGTGATCTGCAGAGTCAACACAATCTCTATCAAAATTACTACAGCTTTTGTCTCAGAAATGTAAAAGCTGATCCTCAAATGCATATGAAATTTCAAGGAGCCTCGAATAGCCAAAACAATCTTTGAAAGAATAAAGTTAGAGGACTCTTACTTTGAAACTTAGTAGAAAGCTACAGTAATTAAAACATTATGATACTAGTTTAAGGACAGGCTTATAGTGCAATGTAATAGAATAGAGAGCTCAGAAATAAACCCTCACATGTATAGTCACCTGATTTTCAACAAAGGTGCCAAGACCACTGAATTGGGGAAAAGACAGTCTTCAAGAGATTGAAGGCAAAACGCTACACACATGCAAAAGAATGAAGTTAGGTACAGCAGTGGTGACGATTTTATAATACTGTGAATATACTTAATGTCATCGAAGTTTACACTTAGAAATGATTAAATTGATAAACACTATGCGTGTTTTACCACAGTAGCTTCCCCCATCCTCCTTCAAGTACCAACTGGATAGGCAAGAAGGAAAAGGACTCTAGAAGGATAAAGTTTTCTCATCGACAGGCTGCGTGGACGATGCCGTTCACCCATACAAGGACTACAGGAGATAAGAAGAAGCAGGTCTGCCAGTGAACTTGAGATAATTAAAAGGTAGATTAACGTTGGGACAATCAACTGGAGATGTCTTCTAGGCAGCCTGGCCCTGGAGCTCAGGAGAGCTGTCTGGGCTGATGAGAGGTAACTGTAAATGATCAGCACTCTGTAGGTAACGGAGGCCACGAGAAGGCAAGAATCCCCGAGAAGCACCAACATCCCAAAGAAGGTGAGGTAAACCTCCTTCTGCTTTCCGGGTCCCAATGAGGCGAGAACACATTCCTAGACGGGAAACACTTACCAAGGCTTAAGCGCAGAGGCGCCCTTCGAGCATATGCGGGCCGCAGACCGTCGAGGCCCAGGTGGAGCGGAGCCGCGGAGACACCCGTGCCCCAGGCACTACGGAGCCGCCGCACCTGAGATCGCGGGACCAGTAGCTTGCAGCAGGGATCCCGGGACTGTGTCTGCACCCCGCTCACAGCGCGGAAAGTCCCTCTCGCGGCCCCGTCGGCCTCCGAGCCTTCCGATTGGTGGACAGGACCATGGGACCTGGAAGTTGTCTCTGTCCAGCGAGGGCTGCCCTTCCGGTTCCGTTGGGTCCCCCTTTGGCTCGGGTTCCCTGCCCCTCCCCCTTTCCGGAGCCCCGAGGGGCCGGAGCTCCTAGCGGTGCCGGATCCTGACGGCGGCCTTCCCCTGGGTCTGTAAGTGCGGAGGCGGCCGGAGCACCGGGCAGGGGTACGGGGTCTCTCAGGATGGAGCCCCATTGGGGCCCTGGATTGGCCAGGACCAGCACTGGGATGGGGGCCGAGGGGCTGGCCTAGGCCCGGGGGGACTTAAGGAGCCCTTGGCCCAGCCCACGCCGCGCCCCGCCCCTTTCCCTTCCCTCTTCTGCAGTGGGTAGCTTAAGGATGCTCCAGGGAACTCCTCCTGGGACCCCAGCCGAGGGCCCAGCAGTTGGCATGGATGCCAGACCCTGGCTGATTGTAGGAAGTGCCGGAGTGAGGCCCTGGCAAGGCCTCAGTGCCAGCCTGCGAGAATCACTGTGAAGTTACCCTGTTGCCGGGATTTTCCGCAAATCCGCTGCTGGCTACAACACTTTTTAGATTACTGGCACTGTGCCAGGCACTGGGGATTCGTAAGAAATGGTTCCAATTTTCGCGGTCAAGTTTGGGAGCCAAATGTAAACAAATGAATGCTCTTACATGTGTATCAGTCATATATGTATGAACTGCCCAAGGGGCAGTTGCTGGAAAGGCTCAAGAAAGTGACGTCTGAGTTCTAGTTCTTGGCGAGGATAAGGTGGAGAAGAGCTTTTCAGGTAGAAGGAACAGTTGCAATGCTGTGAAGGAATGGCTGAGCATAACTTGTGTGGGAAGAGGAGGAAAGGGCGGGGGTGGCTCTTGTGCATGGAAGATGTGAGGCTGGGAAAGTAGACCAAGGTCCAGATAGTGAAAGGTTCAGTCCCAAAGGAGATGAATAGTTTTTGAAGAGTTTTGACCAGGAGACTTGATAGGGTCAGATTTGCGCTGTAGAAAGCCATGCTCTAGAGATCGGCCAATAGAACAGGAATTTCTATAAACTGATTCCGGATTCTTTAGCTAAAGTCTAGGTACTCTTACTGGAAATTCTTTTGCAGGAGTAATGAGATCAGCCTAGTGAGAGGTCATGAAGTTCTGAAATCGAGTTATGACAGTATTATAACTATAATTTGAAGGAAGGCAAGTTTGTTGTACTGAATGGTGTCAAGACTCCATAATAAATTGGGTGTTGAGGATGAGAGAGTTACCAGCCTCTTAGGCCTTCAATAGTTGAATGTTGATGCTACCATCAGCAATAAAACCATAATCTTAGTGTAGATTACAAATTTATTTTTTAAATACATCGAATTAAAGGTCTAATGGAACTGTCCAGTATAGGGTTGGAAGTGCAAATCTGCAGCTTAGCCTGTGGCTAGAGGTAAAGGTTTGAGTCATCAAAATAGAGGTGGAAGCCATGGGAATAGTTAGCATCAGGAAGGGATTATTGAGAAAGAAGGCAATAATTTGGGGGAATGGTTGCATTTATGAAGCAGAAAGAGTAATGGTTGGTGTAGTGGCAGAAACAAGTAGAGGGTAAAGTATGATTGCAGAGTTCCAGCAACCAAGAAGACCCAGAAATCAAGAAAAGAGAATTTTGAGAAGTGTTCACTGGGACAATTCATGCAGAGCATTGGGGGAGAGAGGGGAAAAAAAGATTGCATTTCTTTATTAAGAGTTCATTAGCGACCTTTTAAAAAGCAATTTTAATAGCGTGATGAGGTGATGATACCTGAAATAACGGAGACCTCAACTGGTTTGGTGTTAGAGAATGAGAGTGAGAAAAGGCCACATACGAAGGATTTCAAGGAGAAAATTGGCAAGCTTTATTTGTTTTCCTAACAAACGCTTATAGAGCACATTCCAGGCACTATTCTAAGCTCTTTTTAAAATGAACTTAAAAATTTAAATGTAATTTAATTTAAAAAATAATTTAATTTCCCATAACAACACTATGAAATAAAATTACTATTTGACAGGAGGGAAAATTGAAACACAGAAGTGGTTAAGTAACTTGCCCAAGGTCACACGGATACTAAGTAGGTGAACAGGGGTTTTGATCACAGGAAATATGGCTCCAGAATCCATGGTTTTACATCACTCCACTCAACAGTGACTAAATATCAGAGTCAAAAGAGTGGGAAAAATTTAAGCAAGGTAGGCTCATTGATAAAAAATGGAGAGGCTTGGAAGGAGATCCAGATTAAGAAGAAGGTAAGTAATGAATTTATGTTTGTTATATATTTGTTTTTTTATTTCTTTTTTTTTTTCCCCTCTGTCTTAGAGCTTTTTCCAATCTGTGCCATTTTAGGTCAGTTTCTTTCACAATTAGGTCAGTTTATGTCATGCTTTCATCTATCACTTATCTCTAATCCAGTCTTCTATTTAGCTCTAGACCCATATCCAGCTAGCTAATGGATCTTCCCCTTCATGTCATGCTGGCTCCTCTGACTAAACATTTTAAGACCAGACCCATAATCATCCCCTCTAATATTCCCTAGCTTATTAAATGACACTCTCAAAGACATCCGGATACTCAAACCAAATATCTTGGAGTCATCTTGACCTTTCCTTTCTTGTTCTCCACTTTAGTCACCAAGTCCATCAGTTCTTTGTTTGAAATATCTCCCAAATCTGTGTCTTCTCTCCATCTTTATTATTGTTGTCTCTATTCAGGCCCTCATTGTTTCTATCTTGATCTGTTAGAGTAATAGGACTCTAACAGGTTTCCTTGCCTCCATATCCACTGGTCTCGGGGCCATCCTCCATACATTATTTTTGATGTATTGAGTTTTAGACAGTGCTAGTGTTTAGACAGCACACATTTCAAGTGATAGAATAATAGCCTAGAGCAGGTATTAGTTTGGGGTAGTTTGAATTGAGGTTAAGTTTGGTTATGGTTGCCCATGAGAGTTAGGAATTTTTAAATAGAGAAGCTAATAAAACATTGAGAAACCAGACAGCCTTCCCGAGGAAGTAAGCCTTGGAAAAAAAAAAGAAAAAGAAAAAGAAAAAACCAAGGACTAAGCTGTAAAGGAAATACCTACTGTTACACAGTTCAGTGGACCCCTTAAGGAACAGACCAGCATAAGGATGGTAGAAACTGAGGCCAGTAACTAAGTAGTTTGCCCAGTTCTGTACAAGAGGTTTAAAAGAATGAACTAAGTCTGTTTATTCAATGTATATAGCTCTCAAAAACAATAAATGAAAAAAGAAAGTTGCAACACTACATATAGTTTATGTATAAGAAACAGTTTTATTTTATATTTTCTGTGGCGAGGCATATAGAAGTGTTGTTTTTAAAATGGGGGGAATGCGATTCATGAAGGACCAAACTTAGAACAAACTGAGTACTGAACAAAAGGTAGTTGGGAAAGAGGACTTTTTCTTCATAATGTTCAAAATTTTTCCAGGGAGGATATATTTCTGTATCTATTACTTAGAACTACAAGTTAAAACAAAAGAGTGAAAACTTGGAGAATACAGTGTTGTGAATGTTATCCAAAAGAAGAAAAGGATTAAGGTTTATAGAGAGAAAGGCTCTAGTGTATTATTACGAGCTCTTTGAAGGTGGCGTGTGGTGTTAATGAAAGAGAAAGATTTCAAGTCGTTGTGAGTGCAAAGGTGAAAGATAAAGGCATTTTTAGGAGGTAGATGAGGAAGCAGACTGACATGTAACTTGAGAGTTTATTGTACAGAGTAGAAAAGTTTTTCTTATCAGGAGTTATTAGAGACATTTGAGATAAACTCACTGCCCATGGCACACCAATGAACATCGTCTAAGCATCTAAGTCTAACTTAGAATATTCACTGAGCCTGTTTGGTTACACACGTTTGATCAAAGAAAATTTTCCAACCAGTTATACTTAGAAGTTAACTACAGTTGGGGATTCTTTAAATCAAATATACTCATCATCTTAATTCTCTGTTTTCTTTGCAAATGGCATTCAGTTTCAGTCTACAAAGATAAATACATAAAAGATGAAAAAATAACATGAAGTTAAAATAGATGAGAAAGGATGGCAAAATAAGGATAAGGGAATAAAATGCAACCAGGAATATAACTAATACATAAATGGCTTACTGCTAAACTCCTCTAGACTTGACACAGATTTGGCTATAAGCTGTACTTTGTTTTTAAACAGAAACCTTTTATCGAACTAAATACACAAAAGCATAAATCAGTAGCGTATAACTGGATGGTTGTGAGCAGGGAAATCTGAAAAGTTCTACAGTTGACATCCATAAGATAAAACTTCATCTAGCCTGGTTATTCGATGCGTGTATTTTGGCATCACGAAGCTCAGACACAAATTCCAGCTCTAATGCATAACACTTGCCACCCCTCCTTAATTGAGGAAGTTATTTATCTTCTCCAAGCTTGAATTTCCTCATGTGCAAGGTGGGGATGATAATAATACCTACCTCATAGGGATTTTGAAGATTAAGTGGGTCGATTTAGGTAAAGCTCTTAGCACTATAACTGGTACATAGCAAGCCTTCAGAAAAGATCAGCTATTATTTTTCTAATTTTTAAATAAAATTAAGCCAGTTCATAAGAAACACAGTTGTTTCTTTTAATTTGTCATTTTTAAAAAATGAAAGAAAAATAACATTTTTGAAAAATTTGGTTTTATATTGTCGAAACTATTTTGAAAATAAACCCCCGGGCACTCAAAAGATGATGTAATGAAGAGCATCTCTACCGTAGCTCAATAATAATTTCTTAGGGAACATAAAGAGTTAATAATTCTGTTGGCTTTTGTTGAATGAGCTGTGTAAAAATTAACAGTCGGTCCTTGCCCTCAAATAATTAACAGTCTATTGGAAAGAGAAACTTTCCAGTGACAGGAAACAATTAAGAGATAAACTTGTGCCCTGGAAATAAGAGTTTATCAAAAGGAGACAATACAGTGAGCTGACACATATTAGGGAAGACGTCTCAGAATGAATTTTCCTCACATTCTTGGGCTAGAGCGGACCAGTCAATGTAATAAACACTTTCCTGGGATACCTGGGATACCTTGGCTGGTCAAGGTCAGCAAGTTTCTTGAGACTGATGGGTAGGAAGTAAATGAAACTGTATTCAGCTCTTCCTTCATCTTTGGAACTTCAAGGAACAGTTATTCTAGAAGATACTTGTCTAAAGCATTGTGAGTACTGTCACACTATAAATGAAAGCCATTAATGCTCATGCTTAAGTGTGAGTGGGAAAATACTGACTCAAGGGTAGATTTAAGACAAGTTAAACTCTGAAAGAGAATGCCCCTTTTGTTTAGCAACTTGAAACAATAGTCATTTTTATAAATCTGGTTATAAATTGGGACATTTACTCTTTCCAGAGTGACCATATTAAGCTACTGTAATAGCTCAAAGTGACCAGTTATGATACAGTTTTGCTGCTTTCTTTACTGATATATTCCCTGTATCTCCTAGATTTTTCCTTTATATTTGATATTCACCTACTTTTCTCTGATGTAACATTAGCTTGTCTACATTCCTCCTTTCTCATGTTTATAGTGATGGTTCATTGTACATTCAGAATGCCATACAAGGGAAAAGTGTATTAATTTATGTATGTATTTTTTGGTTAATATACTTGTGCCATACCAGTTTTCCCTCTTAAATTTCACCTTCCCTTCAGTAACAGTTTCAGTCACCTGACCTGTTTAAGTTTAGAACCTTTTACACATTCCTTTTTCTCATTCTCTGTATCCAGTAAGCTACATAGTTCTTTGAAATATCTTTTATTATTTTTCTTTGCTCTTTATTTCCATTTTCATTCCTTTCTAGGCTCTCATGGCCTCAGACCTGTAATGTACCTGCAGGTGTTGAGCTGGTCTTTCTAACAGCAATTCCTCCTTCTCAGCACTGTCAAACAAATCCCCTAAGTTCAATAAACGCAAGCATAGATAGCACTGCCATGTGTTTAGTACGATATTAGGTGATGGGAATACACACCAGTTTGAACAGAGGAGGGTTTGGCCAGTTATGTGGCTGCAGTAGGTAGAAGTTGAAGCAAAAGGAAACTATTTTCATTAGAAGATGCAGGTTCCCAACATCAGCCCATTGACTAGGATAGATAGTAATGGTGTGAAGTTTGCAGTTGGTGTGGAAGGAACAAGTATTTAATAACGTATTTTGGATGTTATGATAGAATTAATTGATCTAGTAGAAACAACTGTTCTAGTCTAAGGGGTCAAGGAAGGGCCTGTCAGGGGAAATAAAGGAGTCAAATCTGGCTAGGAGTAGTGTTCTAAAGTAAAGAAATAACTGTGCTAAGACTTGGCGTCAGTAGAGTGCCATCATGCACCGGGCACTGAGCAATATCAGTGATACCTGGACTCTGCCTTCAGGAACTGGTGTTCTATGAACCTTTGTAAGTTAGTGTTATAAAGGATAAGATATAAAGAATGGGATTCAGGATCCAGATGTGGCCAGAAGCAGCTAGTTGTTTCATATGATTCTCAACTACAGAGTTGATGAATGCACAAAATTCAAGGCGAATTTATTGATGTGCTGAGAATGTAGAGCTATTTCTCAAGGGTAGACCTGATCATACCTACACTCTCACAGAATACTGATACATAGACAGAGTGCTTGTTTATTATTTTTACAATTGCTGGTGGACTGGAATTATCATGGTGGAATGGCTAATTCATCCTTCCCTTTAAAGGGGCACATGGGAAGTCAATCGTTTGGAGAGGATGGAATCAGAACATAAGGACTTTCTCCAAAGAAATTGCTATATAAAGGGACAAATATGCAGTGCATTTTGGCAAAGGCACCTTCTCCCTGGTTAAATGGATTATGCCAATATTTACCTTAATTATTATTAGGTTTATTTAATCAGTTTATACTCAAGAAGTTAGTCTTCATCCAGGAGACAATGGGAAGGCAGAGAAGGACTTTAGGCAAGCATTGGATATAATCAGATAGGTGTTTTTGAAAGATGACATGTGGTCGTGTCAAAGTTGGGTTAGAGGGAATAGAAGCTGGAAGCCAAGGAACATTTATGAATCAGTTCTAGTTGTCTGGTTGATGAGTAATGATGGATAAATAGGGATAAAGAAGAAAGAACAGAAACTAGTGAGGATTAGTTAGATCTACCTTACTCCTACTCAGATTCCCACCAAGTGGCTCATCTGGTTTTTCTGTATTAAATATTTTATTTACTTTGTAGATCAAGAAATGTTTCTTGAGAGAGAGTTTAGGTTTGTCCAAAATGCACAGGATAAAGACCTATGCCTTTGAGACTGTCTCAACATTATGCCTGTAGCTCTGTAATTTTCATTTTATCACAGAAATACTTGTGTGAATAAATTCACATCAATTTCTTTCTTTTCTTTTTTCTTTTCTTTTTTTTTTTAGGCGAGGCAACCCTTGGTTGACCTCATAGATTGCAAGGACCTTGTCATCTTACAATCCCTTATTTTTCATTTTTTACGCCTACAGCACCTGGCCTTCCTAGGTGGTCTTCCATCCAAGTACTAACCAGGCCCGACCCTGCTTAGCTGTCGAGATCAGACGGGATCAGGCTTGTTCAGGGTGGCATGGCCGTAGACCACATCAATTTCAACACAAGAGGATTTATCCAGGAATGGGGCAAGCCATGTCACTGCAGTTCTTTAAAATACAAAGCAAAGGAAAAGTGTTTTTTATTTGAAGAAGCAGGTTCAAAGTATCATGCAAAATAAAATTGCTACTTCGTTATTACTTGTTGCCATGTTTTAGTTCATTTTTGAAACCTGATAGAAGTCTCATTATATAAGCAAAAAAAAAAAAAAGATGATCTTGGATTAATTCAAGCACTGTTCTTGTATTAAGTATCTTACAAAGTTGAATAAATGCCAAGCTATTTACACTGATGCAGGTCCACTCCTTAGGTGCAATTGACACCTGATATTGGCAAGGAGTATGGAATATTTTTCACAGCCTTTGAAAGCTGCTATTCTGCTTCCTCTTTCAAGGAAAATTTCATTTGGATACATACAAACAGATATGACAACATGAATTTGGTTTTGGAAGGAAAATCCAGGTTTCTTAATTGTTTGAATTTTCTTAAATTCATCCTTTTTACATTTCTGTTCTTTAGGTCTGCCAAAATGTCTGAAAGATCAGATCTCCTTCACTTCAAGTTTGAAAATTATGGAGATTCAATGTTACAAAAAATGAACAAATTAAGAGAAGAGAATAAATTTTGTGATGTTACAGTTCTCATAGATGATATTGAGGTACAGGGGCATAAAATTGTGTTTGCCGCAGGTTCCCCCTTCCTAAGAGACCAATTTTTACTGAATGATTCCAGAGAGGTGAAAATCTCCATATTACAGAGTTCCGAAGTGGGCAGACAATTGCTCTTATCCTGTTATAGTGGTGTGCTGGAATTCCCTGAGATGGAACTGGTAAATTACTTGACTGCTGCGAGTTTTCTTCAGATGAGCCACATTGTAGAACGGTGCACACAGGCCCTGTGGAAGTTTATAAAGCCAAAACAAGCAATGGATAGTAAAGAGGGATGTGAACCGCAGAGTGCTTCTCCCCAGTCAAAAGAACAGCAGGGAGATGCCAGAGGCTCCCCAAAGCAGGACTCACCTTGTATTCATCCATCTGAAGACAGTATGGATATGGAGGACAGTGATATTCAGATTGTTAAGGTAGAATCTATTGGGGATGTATCAGAGGTTAGAAGTAAAAAAGATCAGAACCAGTTTATTTCTTCTGAACCCACTGCTTTACATTCATCAGAGCCCCAGCACTCCCTGATAAATTCAACTGTGGAAAACAGAGTAAGTGAAATAGAACAGAACCATCTCCACAATTATGCCCTCTCTTACACAGGCAGTGATAACATCATCATGGCCTCAAAAGATGTCTTTGGGCCTAATATTCGAGGTGTAGACAAAGGCCTACAGTGGCATCATCAATGCCCAAAGTGTACCAGGGTGTTTCGTCACCTGGAGAACTACGCCAACCATTTAAAAATGCACAAACTCTTTATGTGTCTACTCTGCGGCAAGACTTTTACTCAGAAAGGCAACCTTCATCGACACATGCGTGTGCATGCCGGCATTAAACCTTTCCAGTGTAAGATCTGTGGGAAAACCTTTTCTCAGAAGTGTTCCTTACAGGATCATCTTAACCTTCACAGTGGAGATAAGCCCCATAAGTGTAACTATTGTGACATGGTTTTTGCACATAAGCCAGTTTTGAGGAAACACCTTAAACAGCTGCATGGCAAAAACAGCTTTGATAATGCCAATGAAAGAAATGTGCAAGACCTCACAGTGGATTTTGATTCTTTTGCATGTACAACAGTCACAGACTCTAAAGGGTGTCAGCCACAGCCTGATGCAACACAGGTCCTGGATGCAGGTAAACTGGCCCAAGCTGTCCTGAACTTGAGGAATGATAGTACTTGTGTGAATTGAGTAGGGGCTTTATGCTCGTAACTAGAACTGACTGAAAACGTGGCAATAGTCTGAGTCTTTTTAGGAGTGATTTTGCTACTTTGACTTCTCCAAAGCCTCTGTACAGGTTGTAGGGGTGAATCAAAGCACTAACAGACCAGGCAGCTTAACCACTTGGAGTGGTCTTGCCTGCCTTTTGCCCTTTCCTATTTTCTGTTTTGAATTATCTTGTGACATCTGTTATCCTTTCCCAAGGAGTAGTCCATTTGTCTACCTAACACTGACTTATGTTTTAGACTGACACCATTTTAGGCTTTTCACTGGACACATTCTGAAGGTACCAACAATTATAGATACCATTGCCTATACTCCACTAATAGATGCTATGCCAAGAGAAGTGAATGATATTTTTCTTTGGCAGAAAATAGGCTGAGATCTAAGGTGATATTACTATTGGCCTGAAGATGTGATAGAACTGGTTGCCTATTGATAATTAATCTGTGTATGACGAATGAATGAATCTGCTTTCTACCATTTGTACTTTGCCTGGAGCTTGCTATAAAGAAGTATTTTTGGTTGTTCTATACTGTGATTTTCAACAGTATTATGGCCCAACTTCACGTCATTGATTTGTTCACAAAGACCATCTTTGTACAATCTTTTCAGCAACACCAGCAGACGTAGGTAGGAATCACCATGAGGAGCATAATCAAGGACAGAAGTACAGTAGTACAACAGTTATGTATGTACATGGCGGGGGGTCTTCCCAAAAAGAAGCTTACAATTAATATGTAATTTATTTATTGATGCTTTTGAAGTCAGGATGGCTCCAGGCATACTTATAATGGTCTCTCTAAATGGGCGCGATTTGGGAGTCGTCTCCAGACTCTGTTTTAGCAGTTAGCCATCAGAAAGGTGTTTAGCCTTTGGAGTTTGTCCAGTGTACAAACAGTCTCCGAATTCACATTTTCCCACCTACCTTAATTTCTAAAATAGATGAAAAAAAGTGAGTCACGGAGAGGGCAATCAGGTTTTTGCATTCAGATATTCCTATAAAGGTACACAGTCTCACCTTGCCATGTTTATTAGATGGCAAATTCATAGTTGTTCTTCCAATATGGAAAACAGAACAACTGTTTTTCCTAAAGCACATGGTATAGTTCAGAAATAGAAACTTGAGTTGTATTAGTTTCTGACCCATGAGGTAGACTTAGGTAATAGAAGTATTAGAGCCCTTAGAGAATCTTAAGAAATCATTTACTCCACCTCTTTTTTTTTTTTTTAATTGGGGTATCCAAAGCCCAAAGAGGTGGCCTGGCCAAGGCTGGCCAAAGTAGATAAATAACTAAACATGAGCTGATGTTGCCTCATATCTTCTATCTCTTGATTTAAAAAGATTTAGTACCTGCTCAAGAATACATTTGCAACAAGCTCACCCTTGTGAATCCCTGTTGGCTTTCTGAGACAGCCTGGATTTTGCAAACAAAATGTCAAATATCACAGGATTTATTTTTGTTAATTATTTTTTGGTTAGAATGAATATTACATCCTTCCCAAGCAAGTGACTGATTTGCTGGGTATTGGTTATGGAGGGAAAGGACAAGTCAGAATAAATGAAAAGGATCCAAATGTGAAACTGATTTTGTCTGGAAACTATTTGGTTTCCATCAGGATTTTGTTTTTATTTTTGAGCTATGAGAGCGCATGTACAGATAAACAAAAAATTAGCTTTAACTTGAGTAGTCAGAGGGAATGCTTAAAATTGTTATAATTTGGTGCATTTACATATCAATCTGATTTGAGGTATAATTTATACCTTTTGTTAAAAGAATTAAAATGAGAATAAAACTGATAAGACTAGTAGGTATCATATGCCTAAAGTCACTCATATGGTCTAATGATGCTGCCTAACATTCTGATTTTTATATGATCCAGCCAAAGAGTGCCAATTCTATGCAACAATGAGACACTAACATGTTAGTCACTATTTTCTCTGAACATCATTTCATCACAGAAATTTCAAGCTGGAGTGCTTCCTTTGCTTGCATCCACATCCCGTTTTTGTTACTGGTTTGAAAACTAAATGGCATGGGTTCAAATAAGATTGGTCTCTTTGGTTGGAGACTATTACTGGGTTCATTCGGTCATTCAAGAAACATTTATTGAGCACCTACTGTTGCCAGGCACTATGCTAGATACTGACAATAAGAAGGTAAGATTGCTGTGGTCCCTGCCCTCACAGAGCTTACATTCTCATGTGACCTTCAGGAGACAAGGTGCCGATTTGATTTTATACTAGAAACAATAAAGGAAACTGCTTTGCTTTCTTTGATTACTTAAACTCAGCATCTTGATGGTTTTGTATCAGTAAAATTTATAGTTCCCACCTTTTGTAACTGCAAACCACTGAAATGATTTACAGTCTCCTCCATTTCTTGGCTGGAGAGGTGTTCTGTTTCTGTGAGACATTTTCTTAATTTTGCTGGGACTTGACTTTTCTCCTTTGTTTTATACATATTTCTTAGATTGTATAGCAGAGTGGTCAGTTATTGCTATAAAATACGTTTTATGGGGGAAGATGACTTTCCAAATTAGTCATATTCTTATAGAGGAAGATTTTTAAAAACCTTAGTTATTCAACATTTGTATCATATGGATCCTTAGGATAACTAAAAAGGAGAGAACACTTTCTTTACCATAGTTTGTATTTTAAAAAAATTACTGTCACAATTATTTATTTATTATTTAATTTTAAAGACAAACTCCAAACTGAAATGGCTCTGAGGTAAATCAGATGTGGTTTTAAATTGTTTTAGTTTCTTTATTAGAAGATCTATAAATGGAGGGTGACCAGCGTCACTACTTTTAAAATATTGTCCTAAACAAACAACCCAGAACATTTTATTTCAGCTGGTGAATAGCTGTTCTAAATCTGTTGTATGTTAGACATACTACGAACTACCTCTTCACTTATTATGGGGAAGTTTCCTTAATAAAAGTGTGACAAAGCTCTGGTGTGAGTGGTTTATTTTCTCTCCTCCTACTTTCCTTTTCAGTTGCTTGAATTTGAATACAAGAATGCTTTCTTCATTCCTATTCTTTAAAACACATATTAATCAAACATGTTGAGCTTGGCTTCAGAAGCAAATCTGGGTTAACCAGAAATTGTTAACTATGGTCAGTTACTTCCATGAGAACCTGTTGACTCTGGGTAGAGCAACAGCTTTTAAGAATGGGTTCAGACAATTCCTTCATTTGGCAAATACTTGATGCCTACTAAGTGCTAGACTTAAGGAATGCAAAGATCAGTAAGGCACCGTCCTAAATACCTCTGCCTAGATGGGACACAGATTTCAACAAAGGAATGATAATTGCAATAATGAAGGCAGCCAAAGGGTTGACAGTCTACTAATTGAGAGCTAATTCAGGGGCAGTTCATGATGACTTCAGGAATGACTGAATTTTGAAGGACAAAGGGTAGGAGGGATGGGCAAAGCCAGACCAACAGTTTAGATGGAAGGCCTTCTTTTTCCCGGAACTGGGGGAAAAGGGTGGGGAGTGGGCGGAGGAGGACCAAAAAGAAAGCGATAGATAGTGTGAAGAGAGCCAGAAGTTGGGGACAGAGCCTGATGGGGCATTAGCTAGGGAATCTCTTTTCCTCCGCCTTATGAATTGTAGATGGCCCATTAAGGAGAGAGCCTCCCAGCGGCCCTGGCGCCGGGTACTCTGATAGAACTGTACCCCAACTTCACAACCTATCTGCGATTGGGAGGTTGGGGAGAACTCACGAAGGGCAACGGCTCGCGTGCCGAAACTGAGACCGGCGAGATGGGATTTGCCGGAATTTGGGGACCCTTACTGCCTTTCCAGGGCCGGGGGTGGGGGGAGTGGGGGGGGGCGACGGGGTATGAAAAAGGGAGAATGACTCAGAATGTCCTTCCGGGACGCGCAGCCCGCTCGAGGAGGAAAAGAGCTGGTTGACACCGGATGTGCTTCCTCCCAGGCTAAGCCCACCTTCCGGCCCGGGCTGCCGCTGCCGCGGAAAGCTTGGCTCTGGTTTTCCGTGTGGGTGAGTGAGCGCGGGGTTGACTCGGACAGGTGGGGAAGCCTGAGGAGGAGGAGGGAGGCTGGGCGCGGCCCGGGAGTGGCCAGACCAGTGCTGCCGACAGGGCCCTGGTCCTGGCAGCCTTGGCTTGGGAAGACCTGTGGCAAGCTGATGCGTCTTCCAGGCCACCGGGGATTCCGATTTAGCTCCTACTGTGTGCGGGTCCCCTGGGCGCGCTGCAGGAACTCACACGAACCAGGCACCATTTCGTCGTGCGCTGGAAGCAACCGATTTTGGTGAAGGAGACAGGAGGAAGAGTCACAAAAGTCTTATTTGATTTGGGCCCTAAAGGAGACAAATTGCTAGCTGGGAAGAGTAGCATGGAAGCGCGAGTGTAACATGTGCAAAGGTGCATTCGGGTCTTCTTGTTTGGGCAATGGCGGAAACCTGGATATAGAAGGAGCTTCGATGAAAAAGAATAAAATAAAGATAAAGCCATAAAGAAGCTTAGGGCCAAACCATAAAGGATCTCGTATTTGCTAAGAAGTTGAGGCTGTCCTGGAGTTAGAGTGGAGCAATGGAGGATTTAAAGCAGAAGAGAGGGGAAAAAAAGAAGTTTTAAAAGATGTTAATTCTGGTGGCACTCAAGCGGATAATTTGCAATATAGGAGCTTGTGGTATCAAGGCGACCTGTTAGAAGACATTGCAATCAATGACTGAGGTCAACAGAATGAGGACCTGAAGTAGTGATGGGAACTAGGAAGTTTGAAGATTACATTAAGATTTTCTAATTTGGGAAACTCTTAAATCCATTTAGCAATGTGCATTAACAATGTCCTTGACCGCAAGGCACATAAATTTAGCCGAGGAGAAAAACATATATACTTGCGTACAATTCAATGTAAAGAGTGCTGTGAAAAAAAAAAAAACATGAAATGTGCCATGAGATCATAGAGAAATGCATTTTTAATTTTCTGATTTTTGAGATGGTGGCATAAGGGTTCACTGTTAGCATCCTATATTAAAATTTGAGTCTTCTTTTTACCCAACTCAGGTTTGAGATTTGTATGTTCGTTTTTAACTGTCACAGTGTAAGAAAGCATTCCTTATCTCTACATCAATGTTTGTGTTTTGTTTTGCTTAGATTGTGACCATGGCTGCTGAGTCTGATGTTCTGCACTTCCAATTTGAACAGCAAGGAGATGTTGTCTTGCAGAAAATGAATCTCTTGAGACAGCAGAATTTATTTTGTGATGTGTCAATATATATTAATGACACTGAGTTCCAGGGTCATAAGGTGATTTTAGCTGCTTGCTCCACTTTCATGAGAGATCAGTTTTTACTCACGCAGTCAAAACATATCAGAATCACCATCTTGCAGAGTGCAGAAGTTGGCAGAAAATTGTTGCTCTCTTGCTATACTGGAGCACTCGAAGTTAAAAGGAAAGAGCTTTTAAAGTATTTGACTGCTGCTAGTTACCTTCAGATGGTTCACATTGTGGAAAAGTGCACAGAAGCTTTGTCAAAGTATTTGGAAATTGATCTTTCTATGAAAAACAATCAACATACCGACCTGTGTCAATCCTCTGATCTGGATGTTAAGAATGAAGAAGAAAACTCAGATAAAGAATGTGAAATAATTGAAATTTCAGAAGATAGCCCTATAAACATAGATTTCCACGTTAAAGAAGAGGAAAGCAATGCTTTACAGTCTACAGTAGAGAGCTTGACATCAGAGAGAAAGGAAATAAAGTCACCAGAGCTGTCAGTAGATATAGGTTTTAAAGACAGTGAAATTTGTATCCTCCGTGTGGAATCTATCAGTACTGGTGTAGAAAATGGGCAGTTTTCACAGCCTTGCACCTCTTCAAAAGCAAGCCTGTATTTCTCTGAAACACAGCATTCACTGATCAATTCCACAGTTGAGAGCAGAGTGGTAGAAGTTCCTGGGAATCAAGACCAGGGCTTGTTTTGTGGGAATACGGAAGGAAGTCATGGTACAGCGAATGAGATTCAAAATGTGGAGGATGTTTATTCACTGAGGCACCAGTGCCCCAGGTGTCCTCGAGGATTTCTTCATGTCGAAAACTATCTGCGCCACCTTAAGATGCATAAACTGTTCTTGTGCTTACAGTGTGGGAAAACATTTACACAGAAGAAAAATCTCAACCGCCATATTCGAGGGCACATGGGCATAAGGCCCTTTCAGTGCAGTGTGTGCTTGAAGACATTTACTGCCAAAAGCACACTGCAGGACCACTTGAACATACACAGCGGGGATCGACCATACAAATGCCACTGTTGTGACATGGATTTCAAGCACAAATCTGCCCTCAAAAAGCATTTAACCTCTGTCCATGGCCAGAGCAGTGGTGAAAAACTACCTAGGCATGATCTCAAAAGGCAAAATCTATTGTAATTAGAATCACACTTGCTCTGTAAGCCTCATATCATTCTATTAGGCAAGTCTTTCTATAGACATGCAGCATTTGTAATATTGCATTTGTCCCCCATTTTGGGTCTTATTTTTGGTCTGCCTACATGTTATTCTTTCAAACTACCAGTTCCAAAGTGTAGGAGACATGATAAAGCTGATGGGATGCTATCTTGTCTCATGCATTCTATATAAATCCCAGTGGTATACCTAGAGAAATACTATTCTTTTAAATAATCTTCATTCTAGTGACAAAGGATCCAGCAGTATTTCCAGATTGTGATTGTGAGTCTCTACATAATTGATACAAGTGCAAAATCCAACCATATAATAACTAACAAATTAGGATAATGGGAAGAGAAAATAAATTTTAAAACACTGTTATTCATTATTAGTCATTTTAAGAATAGGTAGGACTAGTGAATTTTTTTTAACCAACAGCTATTGGATTGTAAATTAAACACCAAGGTACCTGTTGTTTTAAACTCTAAAGAAACACAATTCAAATTCACTTGGTTGTAGTAGAATTTCCTCATACATGGGCTAATATTCTTTACAGTAGTATTTCCATGATTTGTTAATATATTTTTCATAAATGGTTAATTGGGCCTAAATGTCTTGATTTTATTTAATACAGTTTCATTTAATAATTTTGTGGCCTGTAAAATTATACCATTGGCTCAAAGCTCTAAAAAATTACTTAGAAATTCCAACTTTACCAAAGATATTTGTTCTACTCTTTTTTTAAATTTATTTTTTAGTTAACATATAGTAAAATTGACCTTTGTCAATTTTTGTACCTATGTATAGAAATGGTGTCCTCAAAACACTAGTGCAGACATCTCTGAGGTCATCAGATGAAGAAACACTTCCCATATGTAACTGCTTCTCCTTGCTCGTTTCTTGAACAGTGATGCCCGCTGCTAAACGATTTGTTTTTGGTGTACAGTTTGATGAATTTTAACACATGTATAGATTTGTGCAACCACCACTGCAGTCAGGGTACAGAACATTCCATCACCCCACAAAACTCATATGCTGTACCTTTGTAGTCAATTCCTCTTCCTAACTCTTAAGTCCTGGCAACAGTTCTCTATCGCTATAATTTTGCCTTTTCTGGAATGTCATAAATGGAACCTTAGAGTATGTTCCCCTTTGAGATGCTTTTTTCACCTAGCATTATGCCTTTGAGATTCATCCATGTTGTGTGTATCAATAGTTTATTCCCTTTTTTATTTTGATTGTCAGTATAAATTTTATTGCTGTTACTAGGTGAACAGTTTAAACATGAGTATTCATGTTCTCTTAATTATTAATAACTTCATTAACATTAATGCAATTTTTACTTCCTATGTGTTGACAGAAATTTTAACCATCTCTAGAGTTTTATGCTATCTTTCCAGAAATGTGCCAAAAGCAAAACCCGACTATGGTTATTTTACTTAGAGTGATATTTCAGATTGTGTTATGAGCCATTGCTCTTTAATATCCTTGTCTACATGTAGCACAAAATATTTTTTTGTTGTTCTCATAATGCAGATTGAAATATATTGCAGGGCAAATCATATTCTCTAAAACACAGGAACTACTTTTAGTAAAGAAGCCTGATTGTATGCATCTTGTTTTCAAGATGTTCCATTCCACTTCTAGTCACCTCAGCTTTATGTAGAATTTCCGCTATAATTAGTTGCTGTAGAAGCCCTTCCATGTTTTAATATGTAATAATATTTTACCATTTGTAAGAATTTTGTGATGAATCACATGTTAATTGTTATAAATGTTAATTATCCTTTCCGTGATACATTTGTGAAAAATATGTTCTCCATTGAATTTTAACTCTGGGAGAGACTAAAGAATCTAGTTCATATTTGATAAGAAAACCGACTTCATGACCCCCAGGTCACCAGTTAGTGATACTGGACAGATCACCTCTTCTTGAGCTTTCCTTAAATTCATATGTAAAATAATGACTTTGATCTTGATAATGTGTAAGATTATTTCAGGGTCTAAAATTCTATGAATTTTTATTTAAATCTTCCTGTGTTTCTAAGGACAAGGAAGAAGAGAAAGCAAGAGAGGAGATTTTGGTGTCCTTATGAATGTTGCTAGTTGCATCCATTGGAGACAATTTTTCTAAAATAGTGTTTTTCTTCCACTTGAGAACAAATAATGTGGCGTGTAATTTTCTTTCCCATTCGACCTATGATTGGCCATTTGTAGGCATGAAAACATTTTTTTCCCCAGAAATAGTTTGTGATTGAAATACTTTTCTTATTTTTGCTTCCTAGGATGAAGTTTTGTGTGGGAGGGACGGAGATAGGAGGGGTGGGTAAATGAATAGTAGTAAACTGTTTTTTAGGAATTGTTATCAACTATCTTTGGTGTTTAAAAATTATTGTTGAACTATGTTTAGTTTTATGTGTGCCTTGTAAGATTCTTGTGAAATTTTTTGTAAGCACTTTGAATTTTGCTTGCGGGGAGGGGTATTTTGTGAAAGTAATGATTGTTATTTATTATTTATTCCTATTCAGTTAGCACAGAGTGATCTCAAAACATTCCTAGGAGAGTGTCTGATGTGTTTGCATGATGTGTTTAAACAATTTCAGAAAAATAAAATCTTTTTTTAAAATGCAGGTATGGCAAAGTAAAGTGTTGAATTTATTCATTTAAAATACTCACTTTTAGTTTGTGTTTCTGATATGATGGAAAAAATGCCATATGTTTGTGTTCAGCCTCTTCAGTTACTGCATTTATGTATAAAAGATCCTGGAAAGGTAGTTATTACTTTAATGTAAGAGAAAATCTTTTTCTTTTTTCCTTGGATGTAATTATCCTATATGTTTACATAAGAAATAATAAACTGGAGATGGAAATGAAAAGGTTTGTGTTTTGTCTACTATGAATTTTGAGAAGGAAACTATTTCTTTTGGCTTTTCATTTATTCATTCAAATATTTACAGAGCCCTTACAACATATATACCTGTACTAGAAGTTAGGTATATAACACAACTCCCTGCTCTCCTGAAACTTAAATTCTAGTGGAGTGAGACAAACAGTAAATAAGTAAAATTTATGTATGTCAGATTTTGGAAATGGAGTTGGAGAAAATAGAGCAGAGAGTGCCAGGGAAGGGAAAGTGGGATTGTTATTTTAAATATAGTGGTGAGGCCATCTTTGAAAAATCTCAGATTATCATATACACTGTCCAGTAGAATAGATTATACACACACACACTCCCATCATTATCTAGTGGAATGGGAAACAGTGAACCAAATGAACCATTTAGGAACCTTTAGGATTGGCATATACTGCATAAAGAGTAGAGAATGAAAAGGATAAAAATTTGTGAGCGAAAAGCTTTGGCCAATGAATATATTTTTAAAACACTGATGTTTTTCTGTCTTAACATATATGATCGTATATTTCTAAGCTCATTATAGTTCATAAACTACTTTTCTATATGTTTTCTAATTCGTGGTAGGTGTGCTCCCATAGATGCTTGTGTTAGACATCTGGTTACACATTGGAAAGTGCCTTGAGTTCAATTACAATTCATGGCCATTTTCTTAATCTGTGGTTTTCAGTTTCTCAACAGGAACAAAGAGTACATAGTAGCTGCCTTTTACTATTATTTTGATGAGTAAACAAAATATAAATAAAACTAAAAATTAAGTTTTTATTACATAACACAGGACTTGGCACATAGTAAGTAGGCCATATATTTGAATTCCCTCATCTCTATTCTCAATCTGTAAAAATAATTTCTTACTCTGGAAAATACTTCAACAAATATTGAGTTACTAATGCCAGAATTTGTGCTTGAATTTTGATCTCTGCCAGCTTCTGAGAAGCTCAAACTTTCTCTTTAATAAAGAGCTATGTTATAGTCTGCCAAACAAATGCTCTTAAAAAAGGGGGGGGGGTGGCGGGTGGTTTGGGGATTGTTTGGCACCTATGTGGAGGGGCTGAGGGATGGAATCAGCATCAGATCATGGGAGAATGAGTAGAATAGTACAGATGTATCAGATTATGCTATATGGATGCCATGCTTTTCATGCAGGGTGTCAGACACTGGCTCAAAGCAGTGTCCAGGAGCCTGGCTCGAGGCGAAGATGAATGTTCAGGGAGTTTCCCATCAAACCCTTCGGCCTGCCTAAGCTTCCTAACAGCACCTCCCACAGTGCTCCGGGTCTCCCTAGTCACGTGACGAGGGGGGGGGTCGGTTCGACCCGAGGAAAGCTGATGCGCAGTCCAGGTGGCAGGGGCTACTACGCTTCCCTTCCACTTCCCCAACTCCCGATCTTGCGTGATCTCGCGTGAAGTGGGGAGTATCTTCTCGCGAGAGCGAGGTCTGGTTCCCTCCAGGTCCGCCTCCGTGGTGAGGAGGAGGTGGAGGAGGAGAAGGAGGTGGAGGGAGGAGGAGGAGGCCCCGTCGCGGCCTCCGCCGCCGCCAACGGGGCTGTCCCTGTAGCTCCCGATGGAGTTTGAGGTCGCGAAACCGCCGCCGAGCTCTGCCCCGGCGAGACGAGGCGCCTCCGCCGCCGAGCCGCGCCGTCGTGGGGCTCCCGGGAGCGGCCCTTAGCGACCCCGCCCGGGCCCCCTCAGGTAGGGCGGGGGCGGGCACGCTGCGGCTCGGGCCCCAGCCCGGATGCCCGGTCCCCAGTGGTCGGGCGGAGGGCCGGCCTCAGCCGGGGCCTGCGTGTTGTCGTTGACGGCGCCCCGAGGGTCGGGGACTGGGGGCCGCACCTGACACCGGCCCGGGAGTCCGGGGCCTGGGGAGGCCCCTCGCCCTGGTGGGGCTTTTTCCATACCGAGGCCTGGCGCAAATGGCCACCTCCCTTCGGCACCGGCCGAGGGGACGCCTCTGACCCCTAAGGAATCCACCCCAGCTAAGGCCAGGCTTCTAGTCCGTTTTCTACACTGTCAGTAAGAGGGGATTTGGAGGAGGTCCTCGAAACGAAGTCTGCTCCAAGCTTTTCGGCTTTCAGTGCTGGCGCTTTCGGAGATTCTAATGCAGGGATGGTGGAGGCGATCTGAGTGGTAAATAGGGACCCTGGCCAAACAATGCCCTGGGAGGGCTCAGCCTCCTGGGAGGGAGATGGTCGGGCCAGAGTGATTGCACAGTGGATGTGACAGAGCATTGGCAAGAAACACCGCTAAGGAATTCTGCTATGGCTTTTCTGTTTCCCTCTTTCATTTTTCCTTCTTGAGGAAGCCTCTTAAGGGGAGACTCTTCCACCATCTTAGAAGAATGGTAGAAAGCATCTTTGTTTCTCAGAAGCAGATCTGCTTCTCTCTGTCCTTAAGCTTTCAGAAAGGGAGAAGATGACGGTAGCTGTCATTTCCATCTTTGGAATTACAAAAGAGTTTTAAGATACTGCATATAGAACCTTGACACCAGAATAGTCTCAAGTAATCACTGACATCTAATCTCCTGATTCCCAACCTGTTTTATTTTTTTTCGTAACCACCTACGTTCCATTTATCCAGGCCTCTTCTTTTTAATTCCTGCTCTTCCCCTACCTGCTGTGATTAGAACGACTTTGTATCCCTATTAAAGTGCTTAAGTAATCTTTTCCATTTTCATATTAGTCAAACTTTTAAGTTCCATTAGGAAGTCTTGATTAACCTGACAAAGCTGATGTTGATATGCAAAAATCAATATAATTTCCCTAAAGCAAAGAAAACAAATGTTTTACTTAGCCTGTGCAGCCTTTTTATAGTTAAATACACAAAGTACACAAATTTAGTTAAGGCTTCTTGAAACATTAAGAGGCATTCATGGATTCCCCATTATTTACCTTCTTTTATCTGCCTAAAGAGCTACACCACTGTTCTAACATAACATCTCTTTTCTATGTTGTTTACTTCTACATTCAATTCTTGAAGAAATAGAGACCATTTCATCTTGTCAAAGACCGTTTTTTTCAATATTGCCATTTTTGTTGATTTGGAGAATCATATTTTCCAAATTTTAGAGAGTCTGGAAAATTGCTGGAAGAACATAATGTTAAACATATATTCCAGACATGTTTAGAAAAAGCAGATGTTATAATTATTACTGGCTCCTATTCTTTGAGGATTTAATTGCAGTCGTGTTCATTAGTAGATCCTTTGAGTTTATCCTGATCTGTTATTACTGTTGTGTTAACCTGACATATAAGAAGACTTATGTCCTTTGTTCATATGTTTTCATTAATTCACTTTCTGCTTTTGTAATTCACTGTGTCTTTCAGTTTGAAAAAGTTAAAACATTTTTCTTTACACAGAATTCTATATTCAAAAATAGAACTTCTAAATTGTATACAATATATAAGAATGCTTTAATAAACATAACAAGTTCTTATTATAATAAGTACTTGCTTATTGTTTTGGTTGGACTGGGTTGACATTTCACTTTCCAGTGATAGAAAAAGGAAGCATGTGGTAAAATAAAGCTAGCTGAAAATTAAAAATAATGCTGTGCACCCAGTCTCATAAATGTTGTAAGTTACATCTTTATGATCCTCAGTTTTCGAGTTTTATGAAAACCTTTTTAAATGTAGGTGTGACTTTCACCTCAAATTATTAATAAAAGTTAGTTTGGGTATTACTTTATAATTTTAAGGAGAGTTGCACTGTCCAGTATTGCCCAATAGCCACACATGAGACACTTCAGCACTTTAAATGTGGCAAGTGTGAATTGAGATGTGATATAAGTATAAAATGCACATCAGATTTTGAAGACTTAGTTCAAAAAAAAAAAAAGAAAACTGTCTTGATCTTTTACACTTATTACGTGTTGAAATGATACTTTCGATAAATTAGGTTAAATAAAATATATTATTAAAATTCATTTCACCTGTTTCCCTTTCTTAATATGACTACTAGAAAATTTAAAATTATTTGTGGCTTGCATTATATTTCAATTGGACAGTGCTATTCTGGAGGATTTCTTCCAAGAAATAAATTATGTGAATAAAAGTACTCTTAACTTCCAAGAAATAAAGTATTGGAATTAAAGTAGACACATGAAAACCAAAAATCTGACAGAGTGTCTTCTTAAAATCATATATAAACACTGGTAATATGAAGAATAAAGTTATTCGGTGGCCATTATTTGATAGGCAGAAGTAAGATCTGTCTCAAAAATAAGTGTTTTCAAATATACTCATCACTAAAGAAGCAAAACTTTATCAGTGATAATTTAAATAGAAAATTGTTTCATTACTGTTCTATCATAAGACATTGAAAGTTAATAATCTCATACTTATTGAAAAACTGAGTTCAACCCCATACTGGATTTAAGAATTAAAACTTGAGTCAAAAATGTTTTCTAACTTACACTAAAGTCACAAGCAGTCTTTAACATTGTAATTCAATTCCTTTTTCTCCAGTCCTTTTGATATGTTTGAAAATGCTTAGTTTTAGAGCTTACAGATCATTTTAATTGATTTTATCTGTTTTGTAGGTTAAGATCTAAATTGTACCTAAGATGCTTTCAATATAATCTTTTAAGTCCAAAACTATTTATTTTAAAGGTTTTTGAATTGAGAAGTACTGTTATAATCCACTTCAGTGACTTAAATTCTTCACATGGGTGAACTAGAATGAAAACAATGAGTGTTTTAATTAACAGACCTGAGCTCTAATGTTCACATATTTATAAAGAGAATTGTAAAATATTATACACACATACACACACATCTATAATACAATAATGAAAGAGGCATAAGCTTTATTTTGGCCTTTTAAAATCAGGTATCATAGTCATAAACTAGCTACATAATATGGTGGTGTAATATTAGAAAATGGAACTACTTAGCTGGTATGTAGTTTGCTCTTAATAAAGCAGTTTGTAATTTGCATCATATGAGAGATGTCTATTACTCTTCCTACGTTATGAGTCAGTATTCATAGCAAGGAACTTACAGTTTAAAAAATTAGAGTAAAAATCTGTTTAAGGTCCCACCTCTAATTTAGTGTTTCTCCTATGCTTTATCTTTTTATTCTTCTTAAATTTTAGTAACTAGTAACTGAAATTTAGTAACTAGTAACTGAAAATAGAAATAATTAGTATGCTTTTATGTAGTCCCTTTACATTTCTAGAGTTGTGAGCTTTTCATTTTATGTCATTTTGAGATGTTTTGGGAGTATCTTTAGGATGAATACGTCAATACTAATTGTAAATGTTAGCAATTTATATTTCCATAGAGTCAGATAAGTTACTGTGGAATGTATTAGTATAAATTGAGGAAATTTACACATTAATGTATATTCTTAGCTTGCCATTGCTCTTTTAGATGCTTTTAAAATATAAAGACAATAGGCTATCATGTTCGATCGTTATGAAAATATTTTCTAGGTAAACGTTTACAAAGTTCCTTTTTTAAAGAAATGAAAGTCATATTTTGTCATTACTAATTAAACATTTTAGTGGACTGCATAAACCTCTGTGTTTTAGGTAAAATTTTGTCATCCTAATTGAAGAATCTAGAATTTATTGATAATAGTGTTGAAGAAAAACATTTTTAAAAATCAAACTTCTTTATATCTTATATGAGAAAAGTTTAGCTCATAATTTTTATGTGAGAAAGTTTGAACCTGACACATAGCAGAAGGCAGATTTGATAGAGTTACTGCCAAATTTTGGGGAGAATTTTTCTTTTAAAGGTATTAATTTCTACTAAAAGTTAAACTTCTTGGCATTAATTATATTAAAACATCTGGTGTTAGTAAACCTAGAGACACATATAGGATATTGTAACATAAAACTATCAGTGTATTCTGGAATAGTTTGAAACACTTCATTCAAACTAATAGCTGAAAATATCAAAGATAACATTTTTATGTTTAGTTCAAATATGAATGCCTTTCTCTCCCCACCCCCAATAATTAACTTTAATCTAAAGCATTTCAGAATGATCTTGGAAAACTAAATAAAGAGTATTTGCTACTAGTTTCCTATTTCCCAGTGGCCTGTGATACCCTAATCCACTGAATTAGCATTTCCAAACAGGTGGCTGTTATAAAAAAAAAATAGATACAGTGTCTTGTTTGGATAAATATTGTATTGGTTCAAGAAATTAATTAAATTAGGGCTTTCACTAGTAGAAGTAAGATAAAATTTATTCTTCCTTGGAAGCCTTTTCCTTGTGTAATTCTGCAGCCTAGTAAACCGAACATTAAAAATGTTAGTTTCAGGGAGTGACATATTCACCTGCTTAGTGTTTGTCTCTAAAGTTGGAAGCCAGCTAACTGGGTTTAAGATCAATGGCAATAAGAGATGTGACAATGTGAGAGTGAAAGTGAAAAATAAAGTAAATATAACTTGAAAGATTTGGCTAGTTTAAAAATAAAGATGTTAGATGCTTTGCATTAGAGCCGTTTGAGGAAGTTTGCACAGGGGGATGTTTACATAGAAAGCCCTATAAGTAATTCATTTTTACCAAGATATTTTTAAAACTTTAGTTTTTATGAACATAAAAGCACAATAAAGGCTAACAGAAGTCTTCATTTGGATGTGGGGATATTGAAGAATCAGTTATATACCTTTCTGAGCTGAATCTGACTTCATTTTTAAACATCTAATTTCTGTGGAACTGATATATTTGGGTTGGTAAACAGTCTTAGGAAATAAATCACTGGCTGTTTAATTGTCCTAAATACCTAGATTTTTTGTTCACCCGAGAGTTTTTGTCAGACTTACATAAGTTTTGTATTGGAAGCTACAGAAAATTTGTGAAATGTGGAATGTTCAAGTTAGGTATCTAAATATTTTATATTAAGGGACAGTATAGTCTTGATACTAAATATTTTCTTTTACTTAAAGTTATGGAACAAACATCTTGATCTTAGAAATAAAAGAAAATTCACCGTCATTTTTCCATGTGCCTTTTAATCATATGCATATATTATTTTGCTCACATTATAATCATAGCAAAGTAGAAATTTGTATTTTGCATTTTTCAATTTAGAATTATTAGATAAGACTGTTGCTTTATTCTGTGTCTTGCCCATTGGATCTGACAGTTTTTGGTAATACATTTTTATCAATCACTAAATTATATGTTTTGTCAAAAGTATTGTAGGGACCCACATTAAGGATTTATAAGAATCATTCATGGACAAAGAGCTCTATTATCACAATCTTCTCTCACACTTTTATTTTCAGTACCTCAGTTAGCCTCCTAAACAAGTCCTGACCAGAGATTTCCTTTTTTGTGAAGCTGCCAAGTTGAACATACTCTTGACTGCCATGGTCATTCGGGTGGCAAGGCTGTCTCTTCACACTTGACTCACTACAATATTGTTTAGATTAATAGATTCCAAAGTTCGCTAACTCTTCGGCCATATCTTAATATATTTTGGGGTGGTAGATACCAAAGGGAAACACTTTTTAAAAAATCAGCAATCTAACATAACTTGTGTTCCTGAAAATGAAATGCGGAATGTTAATCTGCTTATTTGATGTGGTCATTAAGGAAAACACATGAAAGCTTTGATGACTGTTATATGAGCAACCAATATAAATATGTTTTATTTGAAAAGAACACTATTAGAATATTGTTTCTGGACAGAATTTCAGAAATTTGGCAGATAGACTGAAAAAGATACCTGAGACATATAAAATTATTTAGAATTATTTTAGGTTTTGAGGCCGTGATGGTTGACTTTACAGTTAACTCTTGAAAGGTGAATGATGAATATGTGGTTAATTCTTAACTTTTGTCCATTTCCAGCTTACAAAACACTACACAGCAAAATAATGATCTGCTAGACTGCTAACCCGAGCATCCAGCTTCCACAATGCCTGTGCAGGCAGCTCAATGGACAGAATTTCTGTCCTGTCCAATCTGTTATAATGAATTTGATGAGAATGTGCACAAACCCATCAGTTTAGGTTGTTCACACACTGTTTGCAAGACCTGCTTGAATAAACTTCACCGAAAAGCTTGTCCTTTTGACCAGACTGCCATCAACACAGACATTGATGTGCTTCCTGTCAACTTCGCACTTCTCCAGTTAGTTGGAGCCCAGGTGAGCTTTCAAGATTTTAATCATTTGGTATGTGTAATAATTACAGAACTTAGTTCATTAAGAGGTACAAAGTATGTTTAGTAATATTCGAGACAAAAAATACTTCATGTACCTGATTTTCGTGATTGTATTCTGCAAAAGGTTTTCTTTAAATAATATCATAAATCCTTATGCAAAATCATAAATTTCATCATGGTTATGTGTTTGTGTTCAATGCTGTGGTCCAAATTTATATTTATAAGTGATTTCGGTGGATAAGAAACATTTCGTATAAGCTTACATAAATATTTATTCATTAGATCACTGGAAAAAAAATTGTTATCAAAGCTTTGGCCAGAAAACAACCAAATAAAACCCTCAAATGGAGGTTTTTTTTTGGTTTTCTTTTTAACTTCAGTTGACATTTAGGATAATATTTTAAATGAGAAAATAAGTTCTATTTAGGGGTGTATGTATCGAAAACCTTTTTCCAGAGTGTCAGTAACAAATTCTGCACAGTTTCTTATGCTCAGGTGCTATAAAATTACTATTTCTTATTTATAATCATTTTATTCAATCAGATGAAGACCCTAGATTTATAGTAGTTTCCATTGGATGAGGGCCTACTTTGTGTAGGTATGATAAGTAAGCATTCAGCATCTATCGCTGCTCTTCAAGTAGTTATCTGCATTTTATAAGTAAAGAAGATGAAATTCTGTACATCATACACTACATATTAAAGCAAGGAAGTGAGGATTTTTCTGATTAATCATGTCTTAGAAAATTCAGTGAATTAAAATGCCCCATTCCTTAGTATCTTATTTGAAATTTTCCTTATAAAGCTCAGCATTTCTTTTCATTGTTCATAATCCAGTTAGACACTTTGAAATCAAGATGTATGTATAATCAGTAGTTTGTCATAATTTAATTAGCAGCATTTTTTTCTTAATGATACATAAAATAATGGTGCCTCTTGCAAACAATGGCATCTTAGATCTAATAAAATACCATAGACTTTTTGTAGTAATACTAACTACCATGTATTTAGCATCTGTTATAGGTAAGGTATTATGTTTTATCTTTTATAAAATGTTCTCTCAATTGGTCTTTAAAATTGCCTGCAGGCTTATATGAAGTGACTCATATTATCTTTTCAGCCTCATCTCCTACTGTCCTCACTCTTTTTGTGTAAGCCACACTGGCCTCCTAGCCAGTTGTCAAATATGCCATACGTATTCCCACCTGAGGGCTTTTGTAGTGACTGTTATCTTTGCCTAGAATGCTCATTCCCTCTTCTTTTTCAAGTCTTTCTTAAAATGTCCTCATTTCCAAGGAAGTCTATCCTGACCACCTCCCTTAAAATTGTAACCCCTCCTCTGCACTCCCAATTCTCCTTACTATAATGATCACCTTCTACTGTACTATATATATATATATACGTATATATATATATATATATACACGTGTATATGTGTATATATATATATATATATATATATATATATATATATATATATATTTAGTTTATTGGCTGTCTTCTCTCTTCTCCACTAGAATGTGAGCTCCACAAGGGCAAGAAATTTTGTGTTTTGCTCACAGGTGGATGCCTAGTGCCTGAAACTTCTTGGCATATGATAAGCACTTCATAAATGTAAATATTTGTTGAATTAAATTGAATTTTCCTAATAGCACAATGAAATAGGGATTTTCCTCTTTATTTTACAGATAGGAAAACCATGACTTGGGGCAGTTAAATAATTTACTCAAGCTCACTCATAGTGGCAGAACCGCAGTTCATACCCAAGTTTTGACCTTTCATTGAGAATACTGTCTCATTGTGCTTATATTCTAGCAAGGGGGGGACAGGCCATAAACAGTAGATGTAAGTAAATTATATAGTAAGAAGGTGCTACGTGCTAAAGGAAAAAAATACTTGTCTGTTTGCCTACTTTTTATTTTGAAATACTTTTAGAAAAAGTTGCAAAAAATAGTATACAGAGAACCTGTATAACTTTCTGCAGCTTCCCCTAATGTTAACATCTTTCAGGATTATAGCATAGTTATCAACTCCAAGAAATTAACATTAATACAATATTGTTAACTACCTGATTTTTCCCCCCTATTTATTAGTACACACAGCCCTTGCAATTAAATATAATATTCTTGATTTTTGGAAAGCAGTTTGACTTTAATTTTATTTAAACTATCAGTGTATTGTCTCTGCATTATCATTATATACTTATGCGATTATTTTTGAATATATAAAAAATAGTTTGTGAGCTGGGTGAATGTATTTCTTCAATTTTTCTTTATTTTTAGGTACCAGACCATCAGTCAATAAAGTTAAGTAATCTAGGTGAGAACAAACATTATGAAGTTGCAAAGAAATGTGTTGAAGATTTGGCACTCTACTTAAAACCACTAAGTGGAGGTAAAGGTAAGTTCGTCATAAGCGTTGTTTCTGGTAAGTAGGACCTGGTAATACATTTACTTTGAAGATTTGATATTGATACCCTATTAAAATGTTTTCAGTTATGGAAAATGAGTTTGCTTGGAGAGATGTTGGAAAACTTTTTGATTGAGGACATGTATTACATTTTTTCTGAAAACAATATTGTTATTTAAGAATTCATTAGACATACAGCATATTGAGTTTTATGCAATATTTGTATCTATTGAATATAGTGCTATAGCAGACTGTTAGTTTTAATAAGCCCTATTAAGATAAGTTTCATACGTTCATGTATTCATTCAGTCATTCAGCAAATATTATTGAGCACTTACAGTGGTATGGGCCCTGCCTTCACAGAGCCCATGGTCTATTGGTGGAGACAGACATATAAGTACAATAAGTCATTTTAAATGCTAGAACAGAAATGGAATTCAGTTTTGTTTATCATTGCGTACCCACTGGCTAGCACATCACTGATGTAATAAAAAGTTGTTGAATGAATGAATGAGTCAGGTATTTATTTAGTCCCTGCTCTGTGCTTTTCACTCTTATATGTTTTGGGCATAGTGATTTCCTTGAGAGACTTATTATGCCCACCTCATTTATTCATTCAGTCATTGAACAGCTATCTAAAGAACATGTATTAAGTACCAGGCACTATTTTGGTACTTGGTATACATGAGTAAATATGCACTGATGTATAATCATTGAAATGTAGATCTCAAGGCAGTAAGACTGGATAAGATCAACTAAATAGTGAGTGTAAATAGAGAAGAAAACAAAAACTGGGTACTAAGTTTCTTTAACATTAAGAAGACAAGAAGAAAGGATGAAATAAGCAAGTAAGACTGGAAAAAAAGAAGGAAGAAAACTAAGAGAATGGGATGTTCTAGAAGCCAGGTAAAGAAAAGTGTTTAAAGAAGTTATGAGTGATCATCTTTGTTGGGTACTGTCGAAAAGTCAAATAAGGGAAGGATTAAGAATTAACCATTGATTTCACAGAGTAGAAGTAATTATCATGACAAGAGCAGTTTTGGTCAAGTGATAGTAGCAAAAACTTGACTAGAATAGGTTTTAAAGATTGTGAAGCAAGGAACTTCAGATAGTGAATATAGACAACTTTAGAGTATTTGCTACAAAAGAGAAGAAATAAATGGGACAGAACTGGTAGGAGAAGAGGCATGATTAAAAAAAATGTAAAATGGATGAAATAATAACTTGCTTGTTCTGATTGTATGCTGATGGAAATGATCAAGTTGGAAGGGGAAAATTGACGATAAGGGAGAGAGACGAGAATTGCTAGAGTGGTATCTTTGAGTTGGGAAAATGGAATAGAATCTTGCCATTAAACAATGTTCTTAATGTCTTGTGTACAGTAAACAAAACGAGCTATTATTAATCATTACTTTCGGATCAGATTTTTCATTTATTCAACTTTAAATTTACCTGTAGTAGTTTTAGTCAAAATGGAGAATAGATTAAATAAACTCAAAGTACTCTCTTTTGAGAGACACATACAACCCAGAGAACAGGATACCTGTGTAAAATTTGAAGCAACTAAAAATTAAATTATTACTACAGAACAGTAATAAACAGAGACAGAATACTTGTGAAAGTGCCTTACAGGGGACTCATTAGGAATTGTGGCTTAATAAATAGAGATAGTAAAAATTGTCTTGCCTTTTTTAATTGAAAAAAATTTAGTTTTCATTGTTTCCTTTTTCCTAAAGGTGTAGCTAGTTTGAACCAGAGTGCACTGAGCCGTCCAATGCAAAGGAAACTGGTGACACTTGTAAACTGTCAACTGGTAGAGGAAGAAGGTCGTGTAAGAGCCATGAGAGCAGCCCGTTCCCTTGGAGAAAGAACTGTAACGGAACTAATATTACAACACCAGAACCCTCAGCAATTGTCTGCCAACTTATGGGCTGCAGTCAGGGCTCGAGGATGCCAGTTTCTAGGGCCAGGTAAGATAGATCACTATCTTGCCTTTCTCATCAGCTGTCAGGATTAGAGGATGCCAATTTCTAGAGGAGGTAAGACTCCTCAGACTCAAGTCATCTTTATTTACACATACAGATCTTGACATAAATCAGTTTTGTTTATCATAAACTATATGTGTTTTAGAATAAGTTTCTCATTTAATCCTCAGTGGCCTTCAAGAGAGGTGAGGCAGATCCAGTTTTACAAATTAGAAAACTGAGGCCTAAGGTTACACAGGTGGTAAGTAAAGGAAACAAACTTTTTTAAAAATTGGAAAACAAATTATATTTTTTAAAAAAGAATCAGAACGAGTTCTTTATGGTGACTACCATATACATTCTGTTTAAAAAATCTTTACCAAGGTTATGACATACTGTCCTGTGTTGCCTTCTGGAATGTTTATTGTTTAACCTTTCTGATTTAGAGTTACAGTCCAAGTAGGATTTATTTTTGTGAAGAAACTTGTTTAGTGAGTATCATTGGGACAACTGAATAGACATATTGAAAAAGATAAAATTGGATGAATTCCTTATACTCCAAAGCTACACAAATGCCAAATAGATCAGAAATACTTAAGGTTAAAAAATAAAGTATACAAGTAATAAAAACAAACACAAGAGTGAATTTCATTATAACCCTGGAGTAGGAAATACTTTTCTCTTTGACTCCAAATCCAGAAGCACTAGGGGAAAGAGTGATATTTGACTAATAATTTTTTTAAATTGCATCACAAAAAAATTAGAAGCATAATAAATGATAAACTTGGGGAAATATTTGTATTAAATTATACACAAAGCACTACTATAATTAATATTTAAGGTACTTATAAAAATTCAAGAAAAATACTAACCACCCAATTGAAAATTTGTCCAAAGATGTAAACAGACAATTCATAGGGGAAAGTATTGTAAATGGTCCTCACACATATAAAAAGATATTCAGTCTTTCTCATATTAAGAGAAATATACCTTAAAATTATACTGAAATACCATTTCTCACTTATCAGATTGGCAGAATCCAAAAGTTTGACAATATATTCTGTTGTCATGGCTGTGGGAAGACAGATCTTTCATCCAATAATGGTGGGAATGCAAAGTGGTACAAACTTATAGAGGAATTTGGCAATATCTAGCAAAATTACCTATGCATTTACTTTTTGGCCCCAACAGTCCAACTTTTAGGAATCTGTCCCAAAGATAGAGCAAAATACAGGATACACAAAGTTATAAAGCACTATTTGTAAGAGCAAACATCTGAAGCCACCTGAATGTCTGTGAATAGGAGACTGGTTTAATGACTTCGTTTGTCTTTCCAATGGAATACTATGTGCTTATTGAAAGAAATGAGGAAGATGTATATATTCTGCTCACATGTGATCTCTAGATACATTAAGTTAAAGAAAAGCAAAGTGCGGAATAGTGTGCTTATCGTAGTACCTTTTATCAAAGAGAGAGAGAGACAACCACTATAATTTGTTTATATTTTCCAAAAGAAACAATGGTAGGAAAAAATTAAAAATAATAACCTTATGTAGAAAAAGGAGGAACCAAGATAAAGCAGACAAGGAGAGAAGCCATAGGCCTCATTGAAGCCATAGACTTTGGTTTTGTACTTTGCGGCCATGTAAATGTTTTATGTAATTATAAAACAATTTTTAGTAAAAATAAATTTTAAAAATTTAAGTAAAAGGAGTAAAATAAATCAATACCTAAAAAATAAAACTAAAACATCAAATTGGTAACATGTTTATCATGATTGAATTCTTTCAGGTGGCTTTAGAACACAAAGTATTTTGATTTTTATATCTCTAGCAGGGGATACATAATAAATCCTAAATTGTGTTCAATCATCACATTGTTGATAATTTTATTGGTATTCTATTTTGAAACTGTTATATTGACACAGTAGAATAAAGCAAATAATTGTGTTAATGTCATCAGGAATCAAGATTTTCAGCATTTTAAAAAAGGAGATCCAAGTATGAAATCAAAGAATTTATGTAAAAATTCTGTAGTCTTAAATTTGAGTTGGCAATATAGACTTGTTCATTTTATTTTATTATCTTCTAAAGAATACATGTTCCCTAGGTCTGTCCACTGAAATGGCTTAGAAGCAATGGATAGTCATAGCACTTAAATTGTGGCCTTTAATAATACCATTTACCACTAAAAAATAAGCAGGACTCTTCAGATAAATTCCTGATTCTACTTCTAGGGTAGAAAAGTATAAGAAGAACTTGAGAAGTCTTATGCTAGAAAGTAAAAAAGCTGTTAAAAAATCCTGACAAAAGAACATGGAATTGATATCAGGGAACCCCCACTGGACATAAGTGGGAGACAATTCGAACATCAAAATGAATAATGATTTAATAGGTTGAGACACAGAATATATAAAAATTCATGATTTTGTAATGATAGTGCAGAAAAATTAATTGGTTATTGTTGGCAGTTGCTTGGGGGCCAGCACATTCTAAAAATTGGAAAAGGTGTAGAAAAAAATGAGCAGTTTTTCTGCCTTTCCTTTTACAAACTATTTTCAAGGACCCTTTCTTAGGATGTGGAGGGTAGGTTCTTCTTTTAGTTAATAAACTTATAAAAAAATGTTAAAAATTAGAAAAATCACAAATTTGCAACATCAAGTGAATTAATTGGTTTGGGCAAGAATTATTAGTAGCTGTTAAAACCACTGGAAGAAAGGTTGCTGGGAAAATTTATAATAGATGGATAAGGCCTAAAACCACTTATTAGTCTTATTAAAGTGAGACAGCTGGGACTTATGCATTTCCTGATGGTACTACATGGAATAAGAAGTATTTTGGAGAAGAAGATAAAAAAAATTCTGAAACTAACTAAGCCTGTAGTTTACATGAAACAGATAAAGGAACAGAGTTTAAAACAACAAAATTAGCCAAATCAAGAATGTGGTAAATTGTTGAGAAAAATGATTGTTTCTTCAACAAATATACTGGATTTTCTTTTAAATAGAAGGATGGAGGGCCAGGGGGAACTGGCATAGTTTTTTAAGTCTGGAGACCTGTTAACCAAAAGCAATGTATGGACTTAGATATTTAAGGAAATCAATTATAAAAAGAAATTTTTGAGACAGTGGTTGGAAATTCACCGTGGACTGGGTATTAGCTGATGTTAAGGAAATATATCACTTATTTTAGATGGGGTAATGATGATATAGAAAATCTGAAAAATAATTCCTTGTGTGTGAGAAATACTCTCTGAATTATTTAAGGATGAAATGCTATGTTGTCTGGGATTTACATTAGAACACTCTAGCCAAAACACTAGAAAAATGGGTAAGAAATAAGATGAAGCCTTACTGGCAACAGCTGTGTTATGGGTTAGCTCTACTTTAGTATATGTTTAAAATTTTCCATAAGTTCAATTGAAAAGTAATTTTTAAAATCCACATTTATATATAATTTTAGAATGTTACCTTTGTATATCTTATTTTTATTTACCTTACCTAAGAAGTACTAACCTAGGTAACCTAAGAAGTACTTACCTAAGAAGTACATCCTTGGTTGTTCAACTCAAAGAAAGACAAACTAAATTAAAAAGTGGGCCAAGCACTTGAATAGACATTTCTCCAGAGAAGATACATAGATGACTGAAAAGCACAGGAGATGCTCAGTGTCATTATTAGTAATTAACAAAAGGCATATCAAAATCACAGTGAGATACCACTTTACACCCACTAGGTTCACCATAATTTAAACAATGGAAAATAAAGTGTTGGTGAGGATGTGGAGAACTTGGGAATGTAAAATGGTGCATCCTTTGTAGAAAACAATTTAGCAGTTCAAAAAGTTGAAACACAATTACCGTATGACTCAGCATCTCCACTCTTAGGTCTGTACCCTCAAAGAGTTGAAAACAGGCACTTAAACTAATACTTGTACATGACTGTTTATAGCAGCATTATTCAAAATACTCAAAAGGTGGAAACCATCCAGACGTTCACCAACTTAGAATAAACAAAATGTGGTATATCCATAAATAGATTATTATTCAGCCAAAAGTTGTGAAAACTGATAATGCTGTAGTGTGGATGAACTTCGAAAATACTATGTTAAGTGAAAAAAGCCAGACAAATGGTTACACATTCTATGATTCCATTTATGTGAAGCATCCACAAAAGTAAATCAGTAGAACTACCCATCAGGCTAGTGGGTTGCCAGAGGGTATGGAGAAGTGACTGCTAAATTGCTATGTAGTTCCTTTGAGGTGATGTAAATGTCTTAGAACTAGATAGATTTAGTTGATAGAGTTATTTGATGGTTGTACAACATTGTGAATTGTATACTTTAAAATGGTTAACTTTATGTTATGTGAATTCTACCTTAATTTAAAAAAACTCTTTGGTTCTAGTTATATTTTGATACTAACTAGTCGACCTTAGCCTAGTGGCTTAACTTCTCTGGGCTCCAGTGCCTCACCTAGGGAAAAAAGGTGTTTTATTTTTCATCTAGATTCCACATGATCTATCTCTGTGCTCTAAAGTTTCATTGTTTTAATTGAAAACCAATATATTTTTAAATTTTAATTTAGAAATAATTTCAAATTCACCAACAAATTGTAAGAATAATACAGAGAATTCCTGAATACTCTTTATCCATATTTACCAATTTTTAATAATTTGCTATATTTGTTATATTATTCTCTCCACTCTTTTTTGAACCACTTGAGAATAGGATTGCGTATTTCATGCCCCTTTACTCAGTAATACTTAAGTGTGTTTCCTAAAAACAAGGATACTACTGTCTTAGATAACAGCAGTACATTCATCAAATTCAGAAAATTTAACAAAGCTACAGTACTACAACCTACAATTTATATTTTAGTTTTGTAAATTATTCCAAAAGTGTCTTTTATGGTATTTATTTTCTTCCATTTTTTTGTTTTTGGAAGAAAATAAATGCCATAAATGATGTTTTTATTCTAATCCAAGATTGCTTATTGTATTTATTTGTATATAAAAGAGATTTTTATAAGTTCCAATTTAAGATTACTTATGGTATTTATTTGTCATGTCTCTTTTTAGTATTCTTTATTCTGAAACCATTCCTCAGCCTTACATTGTCTAATGTTTGTATTCTTGAAGAATACAGGCTAGTTATTTTATAGACTGTTCTTAATTTGATTTGTCCAGTGTTCCCTCATGATTAGGTTCAGATTATAGTTTACATCCCTGGCTTGAAAACAACATAAATCCATAGGTATTACATCTAGAAGTAATATCACTTAAAAATTATATACAAAATATTCTGACAGGCTAGTAACAGTTTCATGCATTAACAAAATTACCATTTATCATAAGACTGCTGTGTATCCTTTACTTATTACTTGTCAGAGTAGCTATATGTCTTTTATAAACGACTTTTTTTCACTTTAATACTGTAATTAAATAGTTGATTATTAAGTACCTACAGAAGATATATTTAAGTTCTGTTGACTTGTGTTCTTGATTGGTTGTTTAGTGGGAAGTATGTTTTGTTTGATTATAGTAGTCCCCTCTTATCTATGATTTCTCTTTCTGTGGTTTCAGTTACCTGCAGTCTAAAAATATTAAATGGAAAATTTCAGAAATAAACAATTCATAAGTTTTAAATTACACGCCATTCTGAGTAGCATGATGAAATCTTGTGCCATTGTGACTTTTTCCTTTGTCCAGCATATCTACACGGTATGTGCTATCTGCCCATTAGTCACTTATTTTCAAGTAACCTTTATAGTAGACTTATGCTAAGTCACAATGCCTATGCCATTCATCTCATTTCATCTCATCATGTAGGCATTGTATCATCTCATATCCTCACAAGAAGGGTGAGTACAGTACAATAAGATACTTTGATCTCATTCCTATAACTTTTATTACAGTATATTGTTATAATTGATCTATCGTATTTTTAGTTATTGTTAATCTCTTAGTGTGCCTAATTTATAAATTAAACTTTATCATTGGTATGTATGTACAGCAGGTCCTCAAATAACATCGTTGAGTTATAACTTTGATGAGAGGCCATAGGAACTTAACTCTTGTTTGTATCAATCAGCCTGTGGTTTCATCATATGTCTAAAGTTGCAGCACCTATCAATGATGTTAAGTGAAGACTTACTGAAAAGGAAAAAAACATAGGGTTCAGTTCTATCCACAGTTTTAGGCATCCACTGGAGGTCTGGGAACATATTCCCCACAGATAAGAGCGGACTACTATACTTTTTAAGTAAATTGTATTTGTGTATGTGTGATGTCCTCTTTTTGTGCAAATACAGACTGTATAACAAACTGCTGTAAACTAATAACCAAAGAAGTCTGTGACGAATGTGATCTGCAGGATTTCTCATTTATCATGAACTCATGTTCCTTCTAGCTATGCAAGAAGAGGCCTTGAAGCTGGTGCTGCTGGCATTAGAAGATGGTTCTGCCCTCTCAAGGAAAGTTCTGGTACTTTTTGTTGTGCAAAGACTAGAACCAAGATTTCCTCAGGCATCAAAAACAAGTATTGGTCATGTTGTGCAACTACTGTATCGAGCTTCTTGTTTTAAGGTAAGTAGTAAGCAACCATCTAAACATTACGTGCCTATATGTGAGACAGAGGCTTCCCAGAATGGGTGTTACCCAGGCTAGAGGCCTCACAAATGTAGAATGCATCTGTGATACTACCTATTGAGAATAAGAACACACGTGAAGATATCAATAGCAAAACACACCGTAAGGAAATAGTTTGGTAAACTTGACTCTTGGAATAATAAAAGTGGACTAAAGAAGCCCAATTCATTTATTCTTACCTCTTAAAAGGGAGTCAGTCAGGAACTACACTGAAAACTTAAAAGGAGTAGGTAAATGTTTTAACTTCCCCATTATTATTTTTATCTCATTCTCTGTGTGACTAAAGCTTTTAATCTGAAGATGGCTTATATGTTGTTTTAGGGATAATTAGAGAGGGAAAATTTGAGGCCATTGCCATACTCTGCATTTAGGGTAGTGTTTTTTGTTTGTTTGTTTTGTTTTGTTTTTGCTGGAGAGGGCAGGAAAGAATCCCAAAATATTTAGAATTGTAGTTTCATCATCTAATAGGCTCATGGGTGGTGATGGGTACTGAGAAAAGTGGAAAGTTGGCTGAATCCTTAAAGTTTCTGCATGTTACAGGTTGCTGGCTGGGTCTTAGAAGTAGAACATCCCATTGGCAACTATGAAAGTTAAACATCTAAATTTGAAACCGAAGATTATTTAGGTTATTTTGCTGGTTTATAGCCCCAAGGGTAAAAACAATATAGACAGAAAAAAGGTTTTTGTTATTTGGTGGGGGTAGGGGCACATTGCTTAGCTTGAGATATAAGAGATTTTGGAAATATGTTCAAATGAGTTCACTTGTCTCCATAGTGAGGCTTGGCCACTGTCTTCCTGATAGTTTATAATGTTTGATTTTTTCCTTTGGGCAACAATTGAAATGAATCTCTGGTTCCTCAAACATGATGTTTTTGGCTAAGCAGCCAAGTTACAGTACTGAAGTGACTGGTAGGTTCTCACATTATGTACTACTAATTTTTCCTCATGGGTATCATGATTTGTGGTTTGATTATCATAAATCTAAAGCTATTAATATCTGACATTTTAATAACACTAGTTTAAAAATTTATTTCAACTTTATGCTCTCATTTCATACTCCTTACACTGTAGTTTAAAATGTTAAAGCAGTGTTTAGATGAATAAAAGGACATCATACTGACATAATTGTCAAAAAGCCTCTCTCTCAGGTGGCATTTACTCTAGTAAAGTCACCATGTCAAAGGTCTTTTCCTTAACTCTATAGGCTTAGGGACCCGAATTTTGTGGATGCATGCAGGAGAGTCTTTCCTCAGGAACAGCATCATCCTAACATATTATCTGTTTTCTTTATTTGTAATGATTAAATGACTTGAATTCTCATGTTGTAGAATTCTCATTTTTCTGTAGAAGAGTATCAAACTTTTGCTTGTTTAGTATCGAATTAGAACAAGTAAAGTTAATGACTCTGATATTTAATGCAGTGGTTCTCAACTGAAGGTGCACAGGAGAATCAACTGTAGAGACCTGTAGAGTGTTTTTTTTTTTATTTTCTATTTTTAGGTGAGGCAACACTTGGTTGACCTCACAGATTGCAAGGACTTTGTCAGCTTACAGGCCCTTATTTTTTATTTTTTATGCATACAGCACCTGATCTTCCTAGGTGGTCTCCCATCCAAGTACTAACCGGGTCTGACCCTTCTTAGCTTCCAAGATCAGACGAGATCAGGCTTGTTCAGGGTGGCATGGCCGTAGTTGAGACCTGTAGAGTTTTTGAAAGTATGCATTCCTGGGTCCCATCCCCAGATATTCTGATTTAGAGTATCTCCTATAGGACTTGAACATTCATATATAATTTTTTTTAATCTCCCCCCTGCCACTTCCACCCCTGACCTACGAATGTTGCTGTCTCCCCTTAAGAACTGAATCTCTGAAGGTGGGGCGTCTCCTCCCACACGTTCGTGGCGCACACCCGGGGTATGGACTGTGGCTCTGCTGGGGCTTGAACCCAGGACCTTCTGCATGTAAAGCAGACGTGCTAACCACTACTCTATGGAACCACCCCTCATATATAATTTTTAAATTATGTGATCTTCAAAGCCAAGAATTCTGATTTAGTAGACCTTCAGCTACAGTTTTAAAACTTTATGGGTGATTTTGATGCATGTGAATAGAATTTTAATGGGACTAGGTTCTCTTAGCCGCCTTTTTCCATCTTTACTATTCAAGTAGGTAGATGCTTATCCTGCCCAGGAGGCACCTTTACCATACCTGGTGATTGGATGCACACTACCATCCTCTGGTTCTTTGGGTTTCTTTTTTCTACTTTTTAGGTTGATAATTCCTCCTTTTGTTTCCTCAGCATTTCTTTAAGTAGGTTATATAGAATATAGATTTTTATGATTTCTAGCTATATTCTTTCCTTTCTTAAATTATACCTAAGATTAAGTTGATTAGAATTTTGGGGATCTCAAACTTTTCTATAATATATTCATATATTCCCAAAGAGAATTGTGAAGTGATACTATTAAGTTAACTCTCAGATGGTAACTTGATTTCCTCATCTTCATGTTCTTGGGGACATATTGCAAGCAACAGCAGTAGAAACAACCAGTGAGGTGGTCTGGGATATATTTATTGTACCCATGAGAAAATCATCATTTTAAGTAGTTTGAGTGATTTGTCCAATTTAAGTTTCAGAACCTGGACTAGTCCTAGGTATTCTGAATGCTAAGTTTCAAATTTCTTAGCAAGTTTTAGTCATTCAGAAGTAAGTGTGTATCAGTTATTATGGAAATTATTTAGCCATGTACCTGCATGTTTATTTAATTAGACAGTTTCACTAGGACATAAGAAACTCCTAACTTTTGAATTTATCATTTAAGTATAGGTTAAAGCTATATAAATATCCTAATGATCATTTTTGTGGTGGCAGAAAATTTCTTAATCATCTTGGAGTTAATATATAGCTACTCATTGGCAGGGCTGGGCTGATCATGATACCCCCTCTGTTTAAACGTTCTCAGTGGCTTCCCATTCCCTTCAGGATAATATCCACATTGCTTATCAAAGTATCCAAGATCCTCTGTGATTCTTTTCCAGCCTGCATGTTAGCCTTTAATTCTGTGTGTTCTGCTCTTTCATGTTTCTATTTTACCACTTGCTGCTGTTTTTAGAATTCTATTCCTCACCTTTGTTGGAGGAACTCCTCTTTGTTCTTCAAGACTCAATTTGTGTAGCGTTCAGCCTGAGAGAGACTTATCTAATCCCCCTCTGTCTTCCACCAGTCATATTTAATTGCCTTGCCTTTGTATAGCCATAGAGCCCTTATAATAGCACTTACTATAATTTTATAAGTCTCTTCCCTACTAGTTGCTGAGCTCATTGGAGAAAGGCAGGACTATGTATTAGGTTGTGAAAGTTCTGCTTTCTTCCAAAAAGAATTTGTGGTAAGGACATTATCTTCTTTGTACCTTCTTTGTATGGTATCTGATATGTAGTTGGTGCCCTCTCACCTACCCAACCCCCTAAAAAAAAAATTAGTTGGGGGCGGAGAGAGAGCAGACCAATTCTGATGGGGGATTTTTTTTCTCCTTGTTATTTTTAGGTTACCAAAAGGGATGAAGACTCTTCTCTGATGCAGCTAAAGGAGGAATTTCGGAGTTATGAGGCATTACGCAGAGAACATGATGCCCAAATTGTTCATATTGCTATGGAAGCAGGGCTCCGTATTTCACCTGAGCAGTGGTCCTCACTTCTGTATGGTGACTTGGCGCATAAGTCACACATGCAGTCTATTATTGATAAGGTTCGTGAAAGTAGAGATGCTGATTTCTGTCATTTCTGTTAACATGGGAGAGTACTAGAGTCTCCTGAAGGGACTAAAGAGACAACCAGTTGGAGATTCCTGTGTTTTTAAATATCAGTCCTATAAATTATTATTTTTTTCTTATTAATTTTTTTTAACTTTCAAAGTAAACTAAAGGGGGCAGCCAGGGAGCAAATACAGGATAAAAGCAGCCTGGCTTACAGAGTCTCTTATTTATCTATATTCTGACTCTAGAGAGCTCATACAGCTTATAAATAAGTTTTCTGAGTGTCTAATGATGAATTTCATAGGGCAGATTCTGAGGTGAAAATTTAATTCATCGTTGATACTCCTACTATGAAATCTGAAGACACTTGAAAACCTGTTCAGTTTGTTGATTAAATAAAAGCATTTGAATACAGATGTTATAAGGACCAGAGTAAAAACCATTCTGTCTTCTGTTTGTTAGCTGCAGTCTCCAGAATCATTTGCAAAGAGTGTCCAGGAATTGACCATTGTTTTGCAACGAACAGGCGACCCAGCTAACTTAAATAGACTGAGGCCTCATTTAGAGCTTCTTGCAAACATAGACCCCAATCCAGGTATGTGGGAAAATACTCAATTGTTTATGCTTTTTCTACTTTGAGATAAGTGACACAAGAGAATTTCTGCTAACACATTCTCTCCTCCATCCCATCCCCTTGGTGGCTTGTTTTAGATGCTGTTTCACCAACTTGGGAGCAGCTAGAAAATGCAATGGTAGCTGTTAAAACAGTGGTTCATGGCCTTGTGGACTTCATACAAAATTATAGTAGAAAAGGCCATGAGACACCTCAGGTAAGCACATTTAATGTACTTCTGCTGTTATCTCTAGCAGAGTTTCATCCTAAACATCTTTACAAGCTATTTGGTTAATGGAATCTTTATGTCACTCTACTGTCTCATAAGATTTTATTATGTGTTCTTTTGGGAGAAACTCAAGTTGTAGTGTACCTGATAAATAATTCATAACACAGCAACAGTTTGGATAGTATCTCGAATGTGAGTTGATAGTATCTTGAATGCAGATGTCTTTGACCAAGTGTGGATCATTGATTCCTTCCAAATATTTTGTCTAATTCTTTTCTAATATGGGAAAATTGTCACTTTTTTCTTCATTGCTGTCATACAAAGAATTTCTATTTGTGTGTGGAATTTGAATTTTAAAAACATTTTAGTGTACTTTAGGAGTTATTTAAGGTATAAATCTTTTATTTTAATGATAACATTCATTAAGTTACTATGAGTCAGTCCCTATGTTCAATATTTTACACGTATTATTTCTAATCCTCACAGCCACATACAAGATATTTACTATTCCCAAGTTGAAGTTTAAAGAGGTTTATATTTGTTATTCCCAAGTTGAAGTTTAAAGAGGTTTAATAACATATCTAAGATCATGGTGGCAATAAGTGACAGAGCTGGGATCAGATCTACTCCAAAGTGATCTTTTCATCTTCTATCCTTACTCTATTAGAAGACATTATAATATTTAAATATTAACTGAAAGATAAATGTTTTATCTTCATTAAGGTCATAAAAATAACTGACTTTTCAATTTTGATGCAAATCATAGCAGGTATGATGAGGTTTTTATATTTGGCCTTATTGTTTGTATAAACTTAAGCAACTCCAAGCCTCAGAAGAGAGTTAGCAAATGAATTGGTATTTCTTAATGTTTTGCTTTCAGGAGAAATTGTATTCTACATTTCCTGGAAAAGTTTAAATGAACAAGCTTATGGCCTTTACATGTTTTTTAAAATTTTATATTTGATTTTGGTTTCATAACTTTAAGACAGCAGTGAATTGATGAGAAAATCTCTTATTTTCATGGGCATTGCATTGCCTGACAAATGAATAGACATAACATTTGAACCAGTTCCAGATAATCCTCAGGGTTATGCTACATAATTCTTAATGGAGAATAATAGAATGGTAATTGTTACAGCACAAGAATTACTTATCTAATAAGCAAAATAATTAAAGGTATAATCCTGAAATTCCGAAGTCCTTAGAGTAAATAACAACTGTAATCTTCACCTTTCCACCTCTTGATTTTCTTTCTGTAGCCCCAGCCAAACAGCAAATATAAGACTAGTATGTGCCGAGATCTGCGACAACAAGGAGGGTGTCCACGAGGAACAAATTGTACTTTTGCCCATTCTCAGGAAGAGCTTGAAAAGTAAGTTAGGAGAATTCTCTTTCATATGGGTTTACTTTTTGGTCATTTTGAAAATGTTATATACAATCTTAAAATTAGTGATGAGTTTCAAAGATGCAGCTAAATTCACATTGTAGAAAATAACCTTTTCTTTTGAAAACATACTTTGTTGCTTCTGGGAGCAAGATTAACATATGAAGTGACTTTGTACCTTGTTCAGGGGCATGTTTTAGACAGTTGTGTAGCTGGGATACATGTTTCTGCTAAGCTCCTGTATAGAATGAAAATGCTTCTGTGTACAATCTTATTTGCTCAGGTTCAGTTGAAGATAATAGCAAAGGGTCAGATAAAATGATAAAGCAGGTATATTTTATTTTTGTGGCTTTTGGTTGTTTTTTTTTTCCCTTATTATTATTTTAATTTTTTTTATGGTGACATTGGTTAATATCTGATGTCAGCTGTACATTTTAGCAGTAAGGCATATATCTATTTACATTGCATGTGCATCTCCCATAGTTAGATTTCTTTCTGTCACCACATATTTGACCACTTTTTTGGTCTTTTTGGCATTCTTTTTATGTGTCTTTTCTTTTTCTCCTCTTTTATGGGTAACTCCTTTTTCTTTGTCCACTTATCCCAACTATAAAAGTAAATGAATATAAGCTATATTATGTGTTGTCTGAGTTTTTGTTGTTTTTTAACCAAAACACTCTTTGAGATTTCACTAAAAATCGATACCAGCCTTTCTACTGAACAACTGGACTGTGTATCAGCTCTTAATGGACATCTTCCTTTTGTTTTTAGACAACTTAGACTCAATTTGAGCTAACTTTCTCCTCCCTTACATCCTCCTCTTCTATCTTCCATTCAACTCCACCAGTACCCTAGTCCAGCCAATTAATGTGTCATGTCATAGGAATCATCTTTGCCAGTTTTCACCGGCTTGGCTTAGTCCGCAAGTTCTATCACTTCAGCTTCCTACATAATTCTTAACTCTTCCCTCTTCTTTCCATCCTTATAATCCAAGCTGTTATCCCCTTTTCTTGATTCACAGTTGCCTCCTAACTAGTCTTCTTACAGTTAGTGTTGCCCACCCACAATCCCATTGTTCCCCACAAAACAGGGAGAATTTTGCTGTAAGGCTCAATACAGATAATGAGAAATTCAGATCTGTTTTGTCATTACCTTGTGGCTAAGGATATAAAATCTAGATTGTGTCTGTAAGAGCCTGCATCATGCAGTCTATGCCTACCTTTCTGACATAGTCTCATAAACTAATCTGAAAGATATAACACTTATTTTCTATATTTTGGTGTAATGTTTAAGAATGAATTTTTCTTTTTTTATTTCTTTAAAATTACATAATGTTTTAACAACTTGTTAAAGAAGAGTTGAGAATTTTTTCAGCTCTTACATACCTTTTCTCATTCTGCATTCCCAACTAAAGTCATATGGTTTCTTTCATTTTTACATATTACACTTTATATTCCAGTTAGATGAAATTTTCAAAACCATCTCCTCCCACTCCCTCAAAAGGCTTCTCTGAATACATGTGTACTTTACTTGCTATATTTATTATGTGCCTAGATAAATGTGTGTGTGTGTGTGTGTGTGTGTGTGTGTGTGTAAATGATATATATTTTCATGTGGCATCTATCTCAGCAGAGTTTGATGTAGACTGTATATGATAGCTGAAAGAACCTTTTCAAAGCTGTTTCCTCCTTTTTAAATTTTTTCTCATTGCCTTTTTTTTTCCCAGGAAAAGCTTTAGTGGAATTTTCACCAATATGTTGATTGTTTTTGAAACAGGTATCGATTAAGGAACAAAAAGATCAATGCAACTGTAAGAACGTTTCCTCTTCTAAATAAAGTTGGTGTGAACAACACTGTCACAACCACAGCCGGAAATGTCATTTCTGTCATAGGAAGTACTGAAACAACGGGGAAAATTGTTCCAAGTACAAACGGAATTTCAAATGCAGAAAACAGTGTTTCCCAGCTAATCCCACGTAATGCTGACAGTGCATTAAGAGCTCTGGAGACTGCAAAGAAGGTGGGGAAGGTTGGCACTAATGGTCAAAGCGCTGCTGGGCCTTCTTCAGAGTCTGTAACTGAAAAGTAAGTAGTAGGTAAAAGTGCTTAATACGAGTTACTTGACCTTTTTAGGAACATCTGAGTATTTCTTTTTCCTGAAGAAAAGCAGTTAATAGAATTTTTATGCAAAATGTTTCATGTAGAAAAAGCACTAAATAACAAAAAATTTGAGTTCTAATCCTGGCTCTGTAATTGAATAGCTTTATGACCTTGGAAAGCCACTTAAGCTATTTCCCTCAGCTATAAACTGAAGAGGTTGGACTAGAATTTATTTTTTTCGCACCTTATTTTCTTGAACTTTAGGATTGAGTCCATAGAGGTACCAAAAAGGAACTAAGTAGAAACCTAAGCAGATGAGATACTTGAGTCTCCAGCTCCCATTTTAATCAGAATGGTTCTACTTTAAACTCTGTAATGATATATAGAAGTTAAGAGGGGTATCTTTGGAGCCAGACTTTAATTTCTGGCTCACTGTTTCATCTTATGCCAGTCACTTAATTTTTCTTCCTCAGTTTACTCATCTGTAAAATTAGTATAATAGTTCCTCCTTCGTATGTTGCTTATAAGGATTAAATGAGTTAATACTGCAATGTGCTTTGAACAACACCTGCCACAAACCACTCAGTAAATATCTGTTGTCATTGTCTCCGTTATTGTTGTTGGGCTTCAGCATAAAATTTAATTTGGCTGGTAAAGGGGTTTTGTTGCTTTAAGACAAAGTTTTAAAACTTTCAGATGATTTGAAAAGTTACTTCTACCTCTAAAATCTCATGTTTTGGTATTCTTTTAGAGTCTTAAAATCTGAGTTAAAGCATGTTTTTGGTTCATCCATAAATAGTGTGTCATTATCTAGTGTATGCTTTGTAGGAGAAAAGCATGCTAGACATGGTAAACTGCTAGTGATTTCATATAATAAATGATAGGTAGGTGAGCATCTATATTCTTTATTTCTGCAGTTAGCATGTGATAGGGAAATTTCTTTATTAAAGGATACTTCTAATATTCCCTGGGGGAGATTTTAGAAATGATATATCAAAGAATATTGTCTAGTTAGCAAATGTTACCTGTGTACTCATTCTGAGTTCTGTTCTTGGCACTCTTGAAAATATATGAGATGTATAAGATTGTTCTGCCTTTAAGAAACTTATGATAATATAGCTTTGGAGATAGTTTTTATGTAAATGAAGCGATATTGAAGCTAAATACAAAAAGCTACAGTGTATAATTCCATATATGTGAATGTGCAGCATGCGCAAATCCATACAGATTTGTGGTTACTAGGGGCTAGGGCTGGCAGGGAAAGAAGATGGGGAGTGAATGCTAATGAGTACAGATTACTCCCAAGGGCAGTGAATATGTTTTAAAATTAGATAGTGGTGATGGTTGCATAACTTTATGAATATACCAAAAATCACTGAAGTGTATACCTTAAAAGGGTAAATTATATCTCATTAAAAGATATAATCTTTTATTTATTCATTTATTTATTCATTCAAGAATTATGGATCTTCTGTGTACCAAACACCAGGCCAGTTTGTGTAGCTAATGAAAATGAACTAGATAAACTCCTTGCCTCCAAAGGTCTTCTGGTGTAGTTTGGGAGACAAATGTAATCAACTTCCATATAATATATTCTGAAAGGTACTATAATGGAGTTGTGTTCCAAGTATTATTGGAACATTAAAAAAAATAATTCTATAGGGAGTTATTGTGGAAGCATTTTCAGAGGTAAAGTAATGACACCTGAGCTAATTCCAAAAGACTAGAGAGTTTAGGAAGGGAGGGCCTTCTCAATAGAGAAAACCACACAGGAAAAAGCATGTAGGTATGAGAGGTGCTGCTGCAAAGGAGAGCCTAGAATCCTGGAAGTCATCTAGGATATAGCTGTAGTGATCTAGTTGTCTGACTAAAATGCAGCTGAAAGCTTTTCCTTAGGTCTGAATTTTTGGGATAGCTGCATGATTTCATGAGGCCATGAACCTTGTCATGGATTTTTATGCCTTTTTCCTGACAAGTCTGAGAATTTGTCGTCTCAGAGTTGACATATTTACAGTATAGTGCTCAGTAAGTATTGCTGTTATAAGGAAATCCTAGTAATATTCTTTGTTGCCTTTATTTAACTTCAGAGAATAAGCACAGCTCAATATATCTTTAAACTCTAAGCCAGTGCATTTCTACTCAATATTATTACCCACAGTGTCTTGGTTATTTTCTACATTTTAATGCACAGTTACACATAGATGTCACACAGTTAAACATCTGCTATACTAATCTGCTATGCTAGACTTAGAGACAGCCCATTCTCTTCGTTGTTTAGTTTGAGAAAACCTCTCTAATATAGTCGGGATGCAACGTATTGAATTTCTACATCATTAACAAGATCATTTTCTTGAATCACCATATATCTAAGCTCTGCCAAAGTTTGAAAAGCCATGGTGAGATCCTGTGGAACTGCTTGCTTGGTGATTCAATGAAGAAAATCCTTTGTGTTTAAAAAAAAAAAAAAAGATTAAAACTTTGTGTATTTTGCATTCATTTAATGAGTAACCATTTCATTAGCATTTGTTCAACATATTTACTGAGTATCTGCTATGTGGCAGGAACTACTTATTTGTCCAACAAATATATACCGAGTACCTCTTACTGTTCAAGGTTCTGGAGAAGTAGCAGTTAACAAAGTGGACAAAATAGCTTTTCCTCAAGGTGTTTACATTTCAGCTAATCTAACTTAATAGAACAACCCTTCCTTTATATGTCTGTCTGCTTTATCCCAAAGAATTCTACTGGTAGACTGTATTGTTTCTGTTGAGAATTAATTGAAAAGGATTTTTTTTTTTTTAAATTTCCAATAGGAAAAATCTTTCTTCAGAGAACGAGTGAAAAGGGACTGATGGGTCACATTATGCTTGGGATTTGTTTATTTCTTTTTTGCCCTCACCAAAATATGAGATCTGTTAGTACAATGCTATGAATTAGTAGTATGAAGTGGCAAGGAAATTCATTGCCTTATTTGTCGATATGAAAATCCCTAAAGTATCTTTCAATTAGTGGTTTTACTTTATAATTTTATGAAAAAAATCTTACTGAGGAAGACTTAACAGTCATAGACAGTGATTTATCATTTCCCTTGTTTAATTTTTTTCTCCAGCAAAATTGGTTCTCCACCCAAGACGCCTGTAAGTAATATAGCGGCTACCTCAGCTGGGCCCTGTAATGTTGGAACAGAACTGAGTTCTGTGCCTCCAAAATCCAGCTCATTTATAACTAGAGTACCGGTATATCCTCAGCATTCTGAAAACATTCAGTATATTCAAGATCCAAGGACTCAGATACCTTTTGAAGTTCCACAGTACCCACAGACAGGTAAGTAATTTTAGACAGTTCTTAGGAAAAACTGTGATATAACATTTGTTGCCTTTAGATAAATAAGTGAATCATTTATATTTGTCTAGAATATTTATATTAAAAATCCTTTGGGCTACATTACTCCTAAGTTTTCTTCCTGCCCTAAAAATCTGTGATTCTACATACCAATAGTTTTAAAGTTCTTATTTTTATGAATCAACTATAGGGTCCATGGATGAGCTTCAGAGAGTTCTGTAAATCTTCTGAAATGATGTGCAAATGTTTGGGTTATATACTTTGGTGTAATTTTGGAAAGACAACCACACAATAATAGATTTTGAAAGAGATCCTTAACCTCTGTTCCCAACAAGATTAAGAAGCAACGTTGTAACTAACTATAATTACTTAATCTCAAACCTGTGGCAATAGATGCCCTTAGAAGGAAATTTTCCAGCCATCTGTTAATATCTGTCATGTGTTTTTAGGAGCAGTTTAGCAAAGTATTGAATGTTAATGATTTTCATATAGTAATATCTTGAAAGTATATAGTTTCTTTCAGAAGTGGAGGTAATTATTGTATGTCAACTATGATTTAAAATAAATTTAAAAAGAAAATGGAGGTAACTAAAGTAGGGGCAAAACTTATTTTATTTTCCCACATTAAAGACTGCTTTAGACTTAAACCATTATAAAATGTCGGATTTTACTAAGATTACATTAAATATTCCTCTTTCCAATTTTCAAGGATACTACCCACCACCTCCAACGGTACCAGCTGGTGTGGCTCCCTGTGTTCCTCGCTTTGTGAGGTCCAATAATGTTCCAGAATCCTCCCTCCCACCTGCTTCTATGCCATATGCCGATCATTACAGTACATTTTCCCCTCGAGATCGAATGAATTCTCCTTACCAACCTCCTCCTCCGCAGCCATATGGACCAGTTCCTCCAGTACCTTCTGGAATGTATGCCCCTGTGTATGACAGCAGGCGCATCTGGCGTCCACCTATGTACCAACGAGATGACATTATTAGAAGCAATTCTTTACCTCCAATGGATGTGATGCACTCATCTGTCTATCAGACGTCTTTGCGAGAAAGATATAACTCCTTAGATGGGTATTATTCAGTGGCTTGTCAGCCACCAAGTGAACCAAGGACAACTGTGCCTTTACCAAGGGTAAGTGATGATGGAATAGGGATGTTGCTGTAGTGTAGTGGTTAAGAGCCCAGTGTCTGGTGTGCGACCACCCAGGTGTATATCCTGGCTCCTCTACTTACTAACAGTGTGACTTATGGAAGTTACTTGACTTCCTCTATGTTGGTTTTCTCATGTTTGATGGAAATAATAGTAGTGCCTACCTCATAAGACTGTTGTGAGGATTAAATCAGAAAAAACATTAATGCTCAATAAATGTTATTTGGATAGGAAACTGATGGGAAGGTAAATCTTCAAAATGCAAGTACAGGGCCTATTTTCAGTATCCCCACATACATACATACAAATGACTTTTCTAAACCCCAAAAGCATGTTCAGATTTTGCTTTTAACATTACTTGACTAAATATTAACCTTTCATTTAAGTGTGTAGAAAATAGGCCAGGGTGACTTCCCTATCGTATGTATGTATTTTTTTGGATCCAAAATATAATAAATCATTTACATTATTTCCTCAGAGCATAGTTAAATTTACTTAGTACTCCGTAGATAATTAAGATTGTTTCTTTTATCCCCCCTTAGGAACCTTGTGGTCATTTGAAGACCAGTTGCGAGGAGCAGCTAAGAAGAAAGCCGGAACAGTGGGCACAGTACCACACTCAGAAAACACCTCTTGTTTCTTCAACTCTTCCTGTGGCAACACAGTCACCAACACCACCTTCTCCTCTATTCAGTGTAGACTTTCGCACTGATGTAAGAAAGGTTTTAATCACTGATATTGCAGGAATAGGTCAAACAGCTGACTTCAGGGCACTCGTTCAAACCAGGATTAGTTCTATTGGATATTTTGCAATGGTTTGGTGTGCAGTTGAGTTTAGTTCAGTAATCATTGTGTATGTAAGCACTGTGGCTAGACATTATAAGACTCTGAAGATCATAAAATCATGGTCCTTTTTCCACCAAGAATTCAAAATCTTTTCAGCTATATAGTTCTCATTATTTTCATGGCTTTTATTAATAATAAAGTTTATATCTGTCATTTATTGAGCACCTCCTTGTGCCAGGCACTATACTAAACATTTAAATAATGTTTAATTCTCACAAAACCTTTATGGGGCAGGTGTTACCCATATTTTGCAGGTTTGGAATCATACCCAGGGAAGTTAAGTAATTTGCCCAAGTGATAAATTGAGCCTGTAAGTAGCTGGGATCTGAATCTTGGTCTGAGATATTCTTCCCTAATTTCAAGAGGTGCAGAAATGCCTATTGTATTATTCATGGTGTTTTATGTTACTGTAAATTAATGTTTTTGTCATTACAAAACAAGTGTTTGTCCAGGATCATTTCACTGTACCCTGGTGTTTTCAGTACTGTTATATCTAGAGCATACTATTAGTATTTTTTTTTTAATTCTTTTGGTTTATTTTCTGTCCCTAGAGGTTCCAGTATGAAATTTTTTAAAAATCTCTTTATTATGAAAAGTTTAAAACATACAAAAGTAGAATAATATAATAAACCCCAGGGATCCATCACCTAGCTTCCACAGTTATCAACTCAGCTAATTTTGTTTCTTGTACGCCTTCTTCCTACTAGATTATTTTGAAGTAATACCATTGAATTTTTAAAACCAGATCCAAATGTGTTTCGTCTAACTTAGACTTCTTCAAAACAGCTAAACCTCCTGACAGCAGAGTGATAGATTTGCCACTTGCTTCACAGAAAAATGTATTTACATTTTTTTATATTATGTATTAGGAAATAAGTATTTCCCTGAGATTCAGATCTGTTATCAGTAATGACTTGGGATAATAATTTAACCTTTTCGGCTTTGAGTTTCCTTATCTATATAATTAGTAAACTAGATTCTTACAACTTCAGTACTCTGATTCTATAGTCATCCTTACAGTCCCTTTAAAAGTTAGCCATTTCTCCTGGTTCCAGAGCCGCCTTTGAATTGTTCCGGTTCTTTATTTAATACTGCATGGTTTATCATGCAGTTCCCTAATTTACACTTGTTTTTTTTTTTTTTCTCAAAGTTATAAACTACTTTAGGATATGGTCTATGATCTCTGTGTGTGTGTGTGCATTTCCTGGAGTGCCGCACGCCACGTTAGAGGCATACTATAAATTATTCGTTGATTGGTTTTGATAGTATCAGTCAGGGGTTCCTTATGATTACTTAAAAGAACAAAAAGAGGTGTTCTTTTTTTTTTTTTTTTTTTAGTAAATACTATAAATACTATTTGCTACCTGTGACAGTTTTTAATATTAGTCTCTGGAGGTTTAATTGTTTACTGTGAAGTCCTCCATATTCTGTGATAGTTTATATTAGTTACAAGTTTATAAATTGGGGTTTTTTACTAACTGGCTACGCCTTTTTTTTTTTTTTTTAATCAGTTCTCTGAAAGTGTGAGTGGTACAAAGTTTGAAGAAGATCATCTTTCCCATTATTCTCCCTGGTCTTGTGGCACTATAGGCTCCTGTATAAATGCCATCGATTCAGAGCCCAGAGATGTGATTGCTAATTCAAATGCTGTGTTAATGGTATGATTTGGGGGCACGGGGATATCATGCATGTTGACTCAGGTTTTAGAATGATCGAATACTTTCATCTTCATGTTGTTGCTGTGTAACTCATCTGTAAGCAACAGAGTTATATTTAGGTAAGTCTGATATAAATTGCATTTAGTGTTTAAATTATTTGAGCTCAGTTCGGTGGTTTAAAATAGATGTTGGATTATCATTGAGATCTATAACTAGTGTTAAGTTTACCAGAAAACTTAATTACATGTCTTTTGAAAGCATGTGTTTTTATTACTAGCTGAAGTAATTATCACCAGTCATTTTACTGATTTTCTTTGGTTTAATGCAGGACCTGGACAGTGGAGATGTTAAGAGAAGAGTGCATTTATTTGAAACTCAGAGAAGGGCAAAAGAAGAAGACCCAATAATTCCTTTTAGTGATGGACCTATCATCTCAAAATGGGGTGCAATTTCCAGATCTTCGCGCACAGGTTACCATACCACGGATCCTGTTCAGGCCACTGCTTCCCAAGGAAGTGCAACGAAGCCCATCAGTGTATCAGGTGATCCATTTAACTAATACCTCACCTGCTGCGTTCTAGTGCTGTGCTTTTATAATTCTCACTTCATAAGGCACAAAAATTTCCCTCATTTAACAGCCACAGTAAACTCATAATTAAATGGTTTAGCTGGGACACCATGGCTAATTAGATACTTTTTTTGAAAAGTATCCATCACATGCTAACACTGACTCTTCACTTTTCTGATTATTGTTTTCACATTTCTATAGATTATGTCCCTTATGTCAATGCTGTTGATTCAAGGTGGAGTTCATATGGTAACGAAGCCACATCATCAGCACATTATGTTGAAAGGTAACATTACTCTTAATTCTTTAGGAGTCTCTATTCTCAGACTTGCATGTGCCCTCAGAGTACAGATTCTACCTTCAGTTATTCATAAAATGTGCTTTGCTGGTTTTAGCTATGTAACAAATTTATGAAAAAAAATTTTACGTTTGAAATGACGACTGACACCTTTAGGGTTGATCTGTTACATAAAACAGATAGAGTATGTAGTCATTACTCCTATAGTTGCTTTACTTGTTTCACTTCTCTTACAGTAAACATGTTTCTCTTTAAAGGGACAGATTTATTGTTACTGATTTATCTGGTCATAGAAAGCATTCCAGTACTGGAGACCTTTTAAGCATTGAACTTCAGCAGGTAGGCTTTGTGTTACTCGGCTTTGAGTTTTTTTTAAGTAGAATGGTAGTTGGAAGCTAACTTTACTTTTTTTTTCCCTGTAGGCCAAGAGTAACTCATTGCTTCTTCAGAGGGAAGCCAATGCTCTGGCCATGCAACAAAAGTGGAATTCCCTGGATGAAGGCCGTCACCTTACCCTAAATCTTCTAAGCAAGGAAATTGAATTGAGAAATGGAGAGGTAAAGAAACTGAACCTCTCAGCTTCAAGCTTAACGTATTTATTGTTTGCTGTTGCTGTGCATTGGTTTATGCCATAACTTAGTGCATTTTAATGTGCCTTTTTCTGATGGGTGATTGCTTTTAAAACTTACAATAGCAATAGAATTGTGGTTCCTGATTTCTTAAATAATTCTTTAGATCAATCATTAGGAAACCCCAGTTTCCACAGGTAAATATGCAATCAGTATTTTTTTTTTTAATTACAGAGTGATTATACAGAAGATGTGGCCGATACGAAGCCTGATAGAGATATTGAGTTAGAGCTTTCAGCACTTGATACTGATGAACCTGATGGACAGAGTGAACAAATTGAAGTAAGTACTACAATTAAATATTTAGGAGGCTTTATTCTATTGGAAACTAAAGTAAAAATTCTTTCATACTGAAGGATTAACATTTTATTTTCTTAGGAGATCCTGGACATACAGCTTGGTATCAGTTCGCAAAATGATCAGTTGCTGAATGGAACAGCAGTGGAAAATGGGCATCCAGTCCAACAGCACCAAAAGGAGCCACCGGAGCAGAAGAGACAGAGTTTAGGTGAAGACCATGTGATTCTGTGAGTGTTAGACAGAAAATTCATAACCAGTGGGCATAGGGCATAAATAGTTAAAGAGAAATAGATGCAGTGTTAAATTCATTTTTGCTTTTTTCCAGCCTCTGGGGAAGATCTGTGTAATAGGGCAATGAGTTGATCAGTCTGAATTTTTAGGAAAGAAGAGGTACATTTGAATCAACAAAGTAGTCCATTTTAGTGGCCTGAAACTTCCTTTTTCTTGGGATAAAAAATAACCTTTGTTTTCCAGCATCAGATTATATTTCCTCAATCTGGTAGCCAAATTTATAGACTACAAAATGGAAAATTAAAGCCTAGATAAAGGGTTTCCCTTTTAAAAAATCATGTTAAGATTTTCTTGGCTTTAGTGTTTCCATTTTGTATAATTACTGCCAAAAATATAGGCTAATCTTGAACTTGATAGTTTGTCGGCCTGAAATTAACCAATATTTTAATTTTTTATTTTAATTTTTAGAAAATGAGACCTTGTTAGTGAACTCTGATACCATTTAGTTTTAAAGACATGCCTTTGCTAGAGGCTCTTAAAGTTGGGTACAACTTTTTGTGTGTGTTTTAAGTTTTCACTTAAAGCTAATTTGTTTTCAATGTCATTTTCTCTCAGGGAGGAGCAAAAAACAGTTCTGCCAGTAACTTCTTGCTTTAGCCAGCCACTCCCAGTGTCCATTAGCAATGCAAGTTGCCTCCCCATCACCACATCTGTCAGCGTTGGCAACCTCATTCTGAAAACTCATGTTATGTCTGAAGATAAAAACGACTTTTTAAAACCTGTTGCAAATGGGAAGATGGTTAACAGCTGAGAGAAGGTTCATCTTTCAAATTTGTGACCATACCATGGAAGCATTTACACTAGCTTTTTATATATATAATATATATTATATAATGTATATTTTTTTTAAAAAAAAGATATTACTGGGGGCATCCATTTCCTGTGGACTCTTTGATACTTCAAGCCCTCTTGCATTAGCATTATGGAAAAAAAAAAAAGAAAATTTACTTTACTAGGGTAACACGTTCACTTTCCAGAAGTGATTGGAATTTGGACATTTAACTTAAGCTTCAAGCAGCTTTTTATGAGTTTGTAGCAATCCGGTGCAGTAACTGAGCCATTTCCTATTTTAAATGGCTTCTATAGAAAATTAACAACTCAGTTATTAAACTAGCAGGATCCTACAATGATACATCTAGTGAAAGTAGACTTAATTAACTTATTTATTTCTATTTTATGTTTCACTAAGAGAAATTTCCATCTCATTCCAGCTGCTTTATTTATCTTTTTCATGGGACTTTGCATGGAATTTTTTTTAAATTTTTTTTTTTTAACTTTGAAGAGTGGAGTTAGATGTTCTTACCATAGAATTTTGCAGGGTTATTGACTAGCTTTCTTTACTGCATTATATGTAGGAGTGTGGTGCAGTGCTTTTATCTGTAGCATTTAAATTTTTTTAATTTTCCATTTTTCAAAAATAGTTTCTGCTTTGTTAATATTTATACAGAGGCTACTTGTTGAAGTAAGTAATTAAATATATAACCAAGTGCCTAAGTCTTTCAGCTGATGTACTAGATATTAAATTCTCCTAAGTTATGCAGAATCGTTTTTACAATTTTGATAAATTATGCACTAATGTAATGGCAGTTTTTTAAAATGCAGATTTAAGCCTGTACATTATTGAATCTGATGACTTGGCAAAAGAATCAGGTGCTTTCAGCTTTCTTGAGAAAACCCTGTATGTAGTGTTTGCACTGACTAACAAGATGGTATTGCTGGGTTTTTAATTTAAACTAATTATTTTGGATGTTCATTGCATTATCTTGGTTAAATATTGTTTATTGTTAACTTCATGTTGGGGTTTAATTTTCCCTTTTTTCTGACTGTTAGGTTGATAAGACTATGAACCATGTAATAATAGAACATTGGCTAACCTTTATTCATACTTAAAAACATGAATAATTTCTGCCCTGCTAAAATGTGACTGAAAAGTGTTTTGACTTGGCATCTAAAGGTATGCATTATGTTCAACCAGCCATGCCCCAGATTCATTGGAAGTATTTTATTGAAACCTAAATTTCAGTCAACATTTGAAACCAAAAGCTGGGCATTCCTTCCTGGTGATCTTACCTATAGTTTGTCTCTTTGTTTTTTTCCCCGTTTCTTTAAGATTAGTTTGACTTTTATTATTTTTTTTAATTAACTTCTGTGAAGTTGTTTACTCTGAAAATTGTACTGGAATATTTTAAGCCAAGCTGATCTTTCACCAGGTGTACTGTATGTAAGGGCTTTTCCTGCTAGCAAGATGCTTAAACAGGATCATGTTATTGGTCGTCTGAGCTATTTAGTTGTTTTACAAAACCACAGCATTGTATCAGATAAGATTTTGATAAAAAGTTTTGTGCACATTTCCAGGGGCGGGAGGGTTGGCATTTCCCTGAAATTTCTTGATCAGAATGAGTAAATACTGGTGTTTGATACCTGTCTTAATGAACATGCTCATAAGGTGACTGATAAGATGTAAATATACCTGAAACAAAGGGGTAGTTTTGATATTCTGGTGTCAGTATGGAAGATCTTACACATTTATTTAATACTCAGATGTATGAAGATGTTTGTTTGTAACATAACAGCACAGTAGCCTTGACTTAGTTTCCTTCGGTTAGTACTGTACCTTTTCGCCATGGCCAGTGCTCCCTGTCCCTACAAAGACATTTTATTTATTTCACTCTGTAACCCGAAATGAATAGGAACAAGAGTTTTTAAACCATGTTACATTAACTTATTTCTGACATTATAAATTAGCCTGGGATTGTTACAGGAACATGATTGTTACATAATTTATACCAGAACCTTTCTATAAATACACCTCACTACATTCGAAATGCTTCCAATGTACTTTATTTGCTGTTTGTATTTCCAGAAAGGATATGCAAACCATAATGTCTATTTCATGGATATTTAAATAGTGAGATCTTCCATGTTGAAGGTAATGTATTTTTTTTTAAGATTTAAAAATTGCTATTTTGTTACAAAATAGAGACCTATTAACAGTTGGAGAGCTCCTTATGTGCCCTCAGGGAAAGAACCCTCTGTGCAACAGAACTACGCAAAACATCTTCAGCACGTTCTGAGGGTGAATATATACTACATAAATTGATCTTGTGTATTTAACCTTATCTTTTTAATTTTAAAATTGAGATTTTGAAACTTGGTTGTGCTCTGCTGGAGGGGGTTGGGATAAACTGCTTAGGTGTTTGCCTACTTGTCCAGTGAAATTACATTTGCATCAGTGTATGTATATACCTGCCAACCTTATTGGTATGTTTCAACATTTATATTAAAATAATGCTTGTCTTGCAGCAGGTGATCCCATAAAACAATACTCCCTGTTCTTAAAAACTTACTCTCTTTCTCACTAACAACATAGGAATCGTTTCTGTGTTGGGATTATTCTGTGTTGTATTCTTTATGTGGTAGCCATTTTCTGCTTCTCGTGATGGGGTGAATGTGAGGTAAGACATTGGTTCTCTGCCAATTTGGAAGACAGAGCCTTTTACCTGATCCTTCTTTAGAATGGTACCTACTGATGTCTCAGAGGAAAAAAATCACAGATCAGACCTAGGATGTGACTTCTTAAAATTGGGGGCCTTTCGTGTCATTTGACCTTTTTTTACCAAGATGTAATACACACATGTTTGAAATCAAAGGATATAAAGTAATAGGAGATGAAATTCGTAATGTTGGTAACTAAACTGCATATGTTGCCTGTGCTCTAATTAGAAAAAAAGTAACCTGAGGTCTGCAAAGTGGGAAATGGTGTCTTTTGTTTAATTGTTGTTGTTTTTCAGTTTTTGTATTTTGTTTTTCAATTTCTAAGCCCCATTCTGAAGTCCATGTGCCTCATTCAGATACTGTGAATGTAGCATCAGTAGTTCTCCTTTGTGGTCTCATTTCATTTTATAAATTCTGAGAAAGCTACATATGTATTTCATCTAGTTGGTACCTGAACAAAGCAGTTTCCCTTGCCTTTTTTGCCATGACTTAAACTTTTAATGCCATCTGATAAACCAGTGTCATGCATGAAAGTTGTGCATTGTAATTTTCAAGAGAAGGTGCTTCATTGGGCCAGTGGCACTGATTTTTTCCTAGTATCTGTTTACTCTCACAAGAGAATAGTAAAAGAAACCTCCTATACTAGGACTGAAATTTTCCATTTGTATGGATCTCTAGTCACATTCATTCAAATTTCAAGTTGATGCTAAGTTATAAGCACATCCCAATTTTATATGCTGCCTTGAGAAAATTACAGGATGCACGGCAATTTGTAAGAATTTAAAATGGGATCATTTAAACATTTGAAAACACTTGTAATAACCATCTAGCTTGCTTTTGCATTTTACATGTTAAAGCCCATGGTTGTCTTGTTAACGGGTAGATTTGCGATGATCAGATTCAGCATGTGAATTCAACTTTGAATCTGAATATTTCTTCCCTAGCTTCTTTGAGTCATTTTCTGAGGAGACTGTCACCAGTATTGGTTACTAACCATTAAAGGGAAAAGTTGCATTGCAACTATAGATTAGTTAACCGGAAGAACTTTTCTTGTGTTTTAGTGAATGAAGAGTGTCAATGGGATCACTTACTGTAACTCCTTCTACATAAGAACCCCTTCTGCAAGCAGAACAAAAATGAACATGCTCAAGGAGTATCCCATTTTCTGGATAAATTGAATAAATTTGCTAGTTACTCCTTTATACTAGCAGTTTCTTTGTATCCCTTTGCTGGCAAGGGAATACAAGGGATCAAGGCCACTGATCAGAACACCTCACATTTGAGTGGAGTCTTATTTTTACTCTAAGAGCAGTTATTCCCCTAGGTCCAAAATTGGCAGTTTTTAATTTTTTTTTAAGTAAAATTTAAAAAATATCCTCAAACCAGTGGAACACAGACACTGGCTGCACTTAGTACTGCCAAAAGCCAAGGTCATTTGCATATATTCCATCAATCTGTCAAGAATTAGGCCTCACTTTATAACCCAAGGCATGGAAGTGCATGCATTCTCTTAGCTGGGCAAACAATTATACTGTAGTTGTGATACAACACATGTGGCTTTTATTTGTACTGCACATATCCACTGTACAGCCACTTGGGAGTATCGTGGTTAGCTTGCAGCGACTGCTGTTTGCATTTATACTGTTTATTGCATATTCTTTTCCCTGGAAGTGAAAGAGAAATGTTTTTCTTGTTGCATTGATTACATTTTATAAATTTGCTTAGCTGGAAAGTTTGGGAAAAGAGGCCTGTTTGTCAATTGTACAACCGATTGTGAAGCTCTAGTGTGAATATTTTTACGTCTGTATTAGACATTTTCTTTGCAAATCTATTGTTCGATTGAAATGTAAATGAAATTAAAGATGGTGTACACCCATCATGTAAAAAGCAGGCACCATCTCTAAGATGGATTTAATGCTCATTTTTAAGGCATATACTCAGCTTCTATTTAAAACTATAATTTAAAATAATTCTGTACAATGAAATGGGGATTATATATGGGAATAAATTCTATTCCATTTATTTCAATTTGAATTTCCAAATCGTAATGTTTCCCTTTGTGCTATAGGAATAGGATTAAATGGGGGAAGGCTAGGACTTATAAAGGCCTGTATATGGGGGGAGGGCAGAGATGGAACAATGAGGGTTGTGATGATAGTGAATAGCGAAGAGTGAATTCTGTGTGTTTTTACCGTAGCACTGAAGTGAAGAGATATTAGCTTTGGCTGTTCACAGAATAGAGCATCATGATTTTCAGTGTTTGAGAGAAAATTGATGGAAAAAGTTTGCAGTACTTGACATGTATTTGCATGCACAAAATAAAATTATTTGTCCACCTTAAAAGTTGTTTGTTTAGTGTCAATATTAAGTTTATGGTACATTTTAGTTATCTTGATTTCCTTGGTATATTTTTTGGCTTAACAAAGCTACCAGATACTCCTTGAGATTTAAATAATCACCTGGCTCAAGTATACATCAGTGAGAAGGATCCGAAGGAAGTGAATAGGCCAGAGAGGTTGCGATATTTCTTAATTCGATCAGTCACTTTATTCATTCAGTATAGAGTACTTTTATATGGGAGATGAGGACAAAGACAATGCTAGCAGTTCACAGTACTGAACTCACAGTATTTCTCCTAGTGGAGAAAATAGGACAAATACCCATAACTAATACAAAGCAACGTATTATAGAAATGTGAGGACAGTTCTGTGGAAACGATATGAACAGAGAGAGAATGGCATGGGTAGATCTAGACACTATTTTCACTGGGCCTTGAGTAGTTTCACTATTTCACTCAGCTGACATATTTTAAGCCCCTGTCTGTGCTGGTCATTAAGGTTAAAAGTTAATGAAATACGAGCCCTTTTCTCCAGAGGCTCACTGTACAGAACAGGGAAAAACAAATTTGAATAATTAACTCATGGAGCTGTGTTCCACCATAGGGCGTATGGAAACTTCAAAACGGAAATTATAGGGCAGATGATGGTAGTGGTGAGCCAGAGGAGGTACCTTGAAAAATGACCTCAGGCCAGATTTTGTAGGCTGAGTAATATTTCATCAAGCAGAGGTGGGGGGGGGGGACACCGTGACTAGTACCTACTCTGCCTTCATGAAATCCCACTCTGTCCTAACAGCCTTTCTCTGTGGATTCTATGATCCCTGTATTATATTTGAGGCACTAACTTGCCAGAGACCTCAAGACTAGAAAATGTCACAATGGAAGGAATGGTCAGGAATAGCTTACCCTAACCATTTAGAGCACTTAATACATTCTAGACACAGTGCTGTAGGTATATTACAATCTAGGACTGTTATTGTTACCACTTTACAGATAAGAAAACTGAGCAGAGTCCTTAGAGAATTTACCAAGATCACACAGCTAGATGAAGTAGGTAGGGACCTCTAAGAAGGACATTGAACACCATACTAAAGACACTATTAGGGAGTCTTAGAAATTAGATGGTTTGGAAAATTGGGGGTCTTAGATCACTTTGGCAGTAGTGCGAGATAAAGCCAGATGGTTGGTCAACAATCTAGGTAAGTGTTTGGAGCGTGGTAAAAGTGAGGGTGGAGGAAAAGAGATGAATTTGGAAAGTAGGAGAGAGCAATTGGTTGTAGAGGGAGTATGTTAGACAACTACACGTTGTAGTGGATTAAGTTTGACCTAGAATCCCAGACCTCTTTGCTGAGAACAGACATATTTGTGAAACATGTTATGTTGTATAAACCCTGGAGTGACCATTGAGATCAGGAAGAATAACCATGGATAGTC
>CM053509.1:154003321-154037269 GCA_028627145.1 Eidolon dupreanum | reverse complement strand
AATATGGTAACCTGGCTCATCTGAGCAGCAAGCAAGAAGAGCCTGAGACTGAGGGGGACTGAGGACTAAGGAGAGATGGAGAGGGAGAGGAAGGAGGGGGAGGGGGAGGCGGAGGGGGATGGGAGGAGGGAGAGAGAAGAAGGGCGAGAGCGATAAAGAACTTATAATCTTTTATAACCTAATCTAAGAAGCAACATCCCATCACTTTTGTTTTTATTTCTTAGCAGCAAGTCACTAGATCCAGTTCATACTCAAGGACTGATACAGCTCCCCAAGCCCCTGCTTCTGGTATCTGTGCCTGTGTGTAACCTCTCCCTGAGTGTAGACTGGACCTAATGACTTTTTATCTCCAGTTGGGAGCAAGAAACCATGTAATGGATTATACAGGGAATGTTTAACATAAAGAATTGTTAAATCATTTATCATTAAATAACTAATAAATTATTTGATAATTATTATTCAAATCTAATAAGATAAAAAGAAATTCCATATGGTCTCCTATGGCTTAGAGAGAGGACCTAAGGAAGGACAAACTTGGAAAGGGGCCCCCTTACAAGACTGGGGTTCAGATCTCATTGAAGAAGGTGAAGTTTAGACCACTTCAGCAGAAAGGTTTGCTGGTTTGCCCCAGCTGGAACTGGTTGCTGGCCAGCAGAAAGCAAATCTCTGGGCCATAGGTGAGCTGCACAGGACCCTGTGGAGGGAACTGGTACCAGAGCAGAGAGGTAGCCTTTGGGTGCCAATGTAGGCAGGAGGCCTTCAGGGCACCAATTTCCCTGTTGAGAGAGGGTCATGGGAAAATTATTGTTGAGCCAGACTGAGGTTGCAAGGTCATCAAAATAACATGTATGTTGCACCAAACGGCTGGGGAAGAGCTCCACTGGATTCTTTATAGCCATACCATCGACCACGGCCCCTCCAGTGCCCACTCCTGAGAAAGCTTATAATTGTAAAGCTTTGCTCATTGCAAAGTACAGAAACTTAAAGGAATTCTATCCATTATTGCAAAAAGCAAGAAGCGTGAATTGAGAGCTGAGAGGCCATACATTTATTGGCACAGGATCCATTTTAGAAGCTGCCTACAATAGCCTTCTACCTACAAAAGAAATTGAATTCATTATGAAAACATTTCCGCAAAGAAAACTCTGGGCCTAGATGAATTTACAGGTGAATTCTATTATACACTTATGGGAAAAATAACACCAGTTTTTACAGAAACTCAGAAAATGGAGGAGAAGGGAACTTCTAATTAGTTTTATTAGACTAATATAATCCTGGTACTAAAACCTTATAATGGCATTACAAAATAAAATAAAGTTACAGATCAATATTTTAGGAACAGAATAGGTAATACTTCCAGATGATTAAAAATTAACATATAAAATTATATATAAAAAGCCTCCCACTCTTTTCAGCTGCTGTTCAAAGTAACTTTTTCTTATACATTTTCAATGATTTTCTTTATGCATATATAAGCAAATGATATTTGTATTTTTAATGCAAAAGACAGGAAACAGGTACATAATGTTCTCCATTTTGCTTTTAAAAAAAACCTAAATAATATATTCATGCAAGTATATCTATAGGATGAACTTTCCAGTAGTGGAATTGCTTAAAGATAAATGTTTTTGTAGTATTGATTGATATTTCTCAATTGCCATCTGTAAGATCTGTATCTATTTACAGTCTTACCAGCAATATATTCCCCAGTCTCACTGTTATGAAACTTTTTTGCTCATTAGCAATCTGAATGGTGGAGAATGGTATCTGAGAGGATTTTTTTTTTTGGAGATGAGAACTAGGAAAACATTAATATGCTGGAGAAAGTAAGCCTGAATATGCAGGGGAGAGAGAGAGGAGATGCTACAGGAGCTGAGTCCTTTACTCAGTGGGATCCACTGCACTACTGATTCATTTAATAGGTACAGATCCAGGGGAGTTGTTGGTATACTGAGGGTAGATTCAAGTGCAAGTCTCTTTTGGTTGCTTCTATTTTTCAGGTGAAATAGGCATCAAGGTCATAAGCTGAGCGAGGAGAGGGGAAGGAATGTTAAAGATCTGAGAGAAGAGATATGAATTGCTTCTCCTAGAGAGTGGGAGAAGACCGGGAGGAGAAACTAGGATTGTTGGGCAGTACCGATGACCCCCTTGTGGATTGTAGCCTTAAACTTAAAAGTGAATTGTGAAGGACAAGAAACCGCCATGGGTGATAGATGGAGTAAAGGGGGTCAAATATGTGGTGACAGAAAGAAACCTAACTATAGAAGGTGAACAAAGTGTAAATATATATATGCTTTGCTGTTAAAGTGTACAGCTAAAGCTTGTTGGATTTCGTTAACCAATGTCACCATAAAAACAAATTAATTAAAAAAACCATCATGAGTGAAGAAGACCCCTCCTTCAGGATGATGTGAGTAAAAGCACAATTAAAAGCAAAGTGTTCAACGAGTATTTATTTAACAAATACTTATGGAGACTCTCCTATGCAGAGGCACCATTGCTGGGTGCTAATTTGTCACTTAAAGTAGATCACAAGCATATTCAAGTCGGCTGTTCATGCGAACAAAAATATGGAAAGTCACCATAGGATGAATCGTCCTTAAATTTGGGGAGATGGCGAGGGAGGGGGGGGATGGGGGTTCTGACTCTTGATAACCTGAACAGTGGCTCAGAAAAATATGCACATATACAAATTTGCAGACAATTTCAGGTGGTCTTAGAACCCCAACTTAAGAATCACTCCCTTAAATTAAGAACCCAATATTAAACAGTGTAATTGTTTTAGTATATTTTGAATGATTCAATTTACATTAAGCTTTCTAGGAGTTACTTTATGGTTATGTATTGAACATCTCAATAAGAACTCAGAATTCGAAATTATTTTAGGTTCTTATAAAGTCGTAAAAATAGTATAGAGTTCCCCCGTCCTCCTTACCCAGAACCCCCAAAGGTTAACATCTTACATAACCGCAGTACAATTATCAAAACTATTGATACAATATTATTAAACAGACCTTATTCAAATTTCATCAGTTATCCCATTCATGTCTATTTCTGTTCTAGGATCCCATTTAGGATTTCACACTGCGTTTAGTTATCACGGACCTGGCATTTTTGTTGGTGTTTCCAATTTTAATCTAAGGGCTGTGCGTTCTTCGGCGAAGTACTTAGTGTCTCTGATTCTGTCTTACTAGAAGTGATAGAATACGTGTGGAACGGTTTCGGAAACTTCAAAAGTAACCAAATTTTTTCATTGCTCAAAGCTGGGCACATTACGGGTAGCTTTTCTTTCAAAGTAAAAAAAAAAAACCAACAACAACAACAAAAACAAAAACAAAAAAAAACGAAGCGAAAGGAATGTAATACTATTGTCGAGGTATTTTGTCCCCAAATGGGAACCTTAGCCGCTCCCTCGGCCACCCGGAGAGCCTTACTCTAATTGGACAGCGTCTGTTTGCCCTGACGCAGGAGGGCTGTCTCATTGGTCCGCGCTGTCGGGACTCCGGCGACTCTTCTCCTAGGGGTACAGGCGCCGACCCACTTCTCTTCCTCCTACAGAGCGCTTCCTTTCTTCCTAAGTGCCCAGAGGTGCCAGCCCGAAGGGATCCGGACCGAGCTAGGCCAGGTAACAGCGTTGAGTTCAGCGGGGAAGCAGCAGCGGGCATGGAATACGGGTGGGAGGTGGTGGAATACGGGTAGTGGGGGAGCCTGCTTTGTCCGCGCGCCCCCTCGACCTCCGGCATCTCCGCCGATTTCCCCGCCCCGCCTTCTCCGCTGCCTCCACCACCACTGGCCTGTCCCACAAAAGTTCTTTGCACCCTCCCCATCTCCCCGCCGCCCTTCCTTTGGCCCTTTCCTCACCTTCCCTCAATGGGCCCGCCTCCTCCGGGAGCTGCTCTGCTGGCCCCGCCCTCGACCTCCACCCCTCTCTGGGGGGCCGCGCTGGCCCCGCCTCCTCCGGCATCTCCTCCCTGGCCCCGCCCTCACTAAGCACGACCCCACCCAGTCGCGCTCTGTCCGCAGGGCATCGCCCAGGCCCGTCCACGCCTATATAAGTTTCCTTCTGCTACCCCCTCCTGGTACCTGCTCTTTTCTCTCAATTAACCCTGCCTCCTGTGCACCTCGCTGTCCACCTGACTCCCGGGGTCCCCGCATTCGTCCATCGATCCAGGCTGTCTCCATATGGACTTAGCAAATTGTTCAACAGGCCTGGTGCTGAGCATTGGAGGTCCCTGCTTTCTAGAGCTCCCTGCCCTGTAGGAGAGTCAACTTTGTATCTGAGTGTAATAGGCCTGGTGATAAGTCTTTGATGAAGGAAGCATGGTATTGCCAGGCTTAGTGGAAGGAGTGCTAGTTTTCATGCTAGTTTTCACCATCCCTGCTGGATCTGCAAGCAGACCCTGTGAGGGCCTAAGCAGTGATTCTCTCCCCAAGTGCCCCAAACTGCTTCTGATGCAGAAGCTTGGCTCTAATCATGTCCTTTAAACTCTTGGAAATTAGTAAAATCTAGTCATGGGTTCTTCTTTTAACCAAGGTTGGTAGGGCTTCAAAGCCCATCCATCCAAACCCTCAGTGTACTGACCGGGTTGAAGGCAAGAGACAGACAAGTGACTGACTTCGTGACTCAGAATCTTTCTCTTGATGCTTCCTTTTGGAGTTTTTCTTGAGGATTCTTACCCAGCTTTTTCACTAACAGCAGTCTTAGTTGATAGGAAAACCTAAACGTGTAGATAAACCTCCAGTTAATAAGTATATTCCTAGCCCCTGCACTAGGACAGCATCCCTTATTCAGAAGACAATGACACGTTCTGTCTTTTGTAGTCAGGTATCTCTGGGGTCTGACCCCAGCTCCACAATTTGCTGTAAAGTTTGGCAAAGATACTTGCCTTATCTGAGCCTCAATTTTACCTTCTGCAAAAAGAGCATGATTAACCCTATCACACAGAGTCATCTTATGGATTTGTTGAGATCCTGCTTATGAAAAAGAAATCACTTTTAGGGTGCTGTAAATAGTAGGATCTCAGCACAAGTGATTCAAATCTGTCTGATTCAAACCAGCAAAGAGCCTGATATATTGCCCTCTCCCAGGCACCATGACGACCTTGGATGATAAGTTGCTGGGAGAAAAGCTGCAGTACTATTACAGTAGCAGTGAGGATGAGGACAGCGACCACGAGGACAAGGACAGAGGCAGGGGTGCCCTGGCTGGCAGTTCGATACCTGCTGATGCGGAGTTGGCAGGCGAAGGCATCTCAGTTAACACAGGTATTGGAAATCCCTGCGCTCTGGGAACAGGTTTTAAAAATGTCTATTAAATATGTATCAGTTGGAAGTCTGATTGCTTCTAATTCTAGTCCCATTTCCACAGATAACCTAGTGCTGTCATTTCACTGCATGTTTCTAGCCATTTCGATGCACAGTGCACATATGTATGCATAGCGACATTGTAAGGAACACAGAGTGGCCTGGGTTTGAATCTAGCTTCTCAAATTAGTAGTTGTTTGGTACACATAAATTGTAGGTATGAGTATATTGGTAGTATAAATTTCTAGAAATGGCATTTTTACATTTTTGTAATTTCAAATTGCTGTGAAGTTGAGGTGGCACTGTTTTATTGTTTAACCAGAGATATGATATTTCTCCATACACTTGCCCTTCTACTGTATCATCTTACTTTTTGATCTTACCAAGCATGACAAATGGTAACTCACTGTAGTTTTATTTTCTCTTTTTAAGAGTGACATTGAGCTTCTTTTCATAACTTGAGGAGATGTTTTCGTATCCTTTGCTCATTTTTAAATTGGGTGGTTGGTCTTTTTCTTCTTAGGGAACTATATATTAAGAAAACTAATCAATGGTATGAGTTGTAAATATTTCTACTAATTTGTTGTTTGTTTTTTATTTTATTTTATTTTCCTGGCAAAAAAAATTTATTATTATGTACTTAAAAGCATTATTTTATAGTTTCTTAATTTTGTTTCTTACTTAAAAGACCTTTTTTTACTTTAGGATTTTAAAAAACTCTCCCATGTATTTTCTTAGTATTTTTATGATTTCATCTTTTCTACACTTAAATATCTATTCACCCATTGGTTTATCTTTTACTGTACTTTATCACACTGTTTTTAATTATTGTGCTATTACATGTTTTAGTATCTGGTAGGGATAGTTTCTTCTCAATATTCTTCTATGTTATTCTTTTCCTAACTTTTGCTTTCTTATTTTTCCAAAGCAATTTTAAGAGCATGTACACATATGTGCGATCACAGATTTTCACTGGGATGGCATGAAATATATAGATTAATTTAGAGATAATTGGCACCTTTGTGTGTTGTCGGGTCTTCCTAGTCAGGAATACGGTATTGCCTTTCCATTTATTCAGGTCTTTCTTAGTGTTTCTTGGTAGCATTTTAAAGTTTTCTTTATATAGATTTTTATTGTCTTCTTCAGTGGTAACAGAAGATCTTCACATCTCAGTGGCTTGTGACAGCAGAGGTTTATTTCTCAGTCATGTTATGTGCTGCCTGTGTGCATCAGCAGCATCTCGGCCTCATGCATCCTCTCTTTCTAGGAACGAGGCTGAAAGACACACCATTTTCATGACTAAGCGTAGGGAACAAGAGAGGGCTATTGGAGACATGTAATAGCTCATAAGTCTTTTGCTCAGAATCCATTGGCCAAAGAAAGTCGTATGGCCAAGCCCAACATCAGTGGGCTAAGGATACATGTCCTCATCCCACAAGAGGTCCTTCCTATAAATCACATGTCAAGGTGCGGGGATTTATAGCATGAGGCAGGTAGGTGTCGGGTTAGTTTGAATAACAAGACAGCCTACCGTAATGTTATAAAAATTCAGGTCATACAGAAGTGTAGAAAGAAAAAAGTAAAAGTTCTCTCTCACCAGTCCTCTCATGTCCTACTTAGAGACAGCCACTGTTAACAGTGTATACATCCTTCTAACTCTTTTTCTATGAACATTCAAATGTATGTGCATGTATATAAATATCTATAAATACTTATACATACACTTACAGTTCTCTTTCTAAAAATAAGAGGATCATACCATGATATCTGCATTTTGTCCTCTTTTTTTTTTTTTTTTTTAACCTAATATATTTGAACACCTTTCATGGCAGGAAACATAGCTACCTCATTCTTTCTAAGAGTTGCTTTACTTCCCTTTGAGTAGATGAATCATTATTTAATTCATCTCCTAATATTAGACCATAGTTGGCCTTTTAATTATTGCAAGCCACGCCGCAATGGACATTACTGTGTAGACCACGCTGCCCTGTGCGAGTGTCACCGTGCAGTCGGAGCAAGCTTTAGACAGGTATGAGCTGGTCCATCCCTCTTGACTCATTCTTCTCGGTCACCTCCATGTACACCCCCAACCCAGGTCCAAAAGGTGTGATCAATGACTGGCGCCGCTTCAAACAGTTGGAGACAGAGCAAAGGGAGGAGCAATGCCGGGAGATGGAAAGGCTGATCAAGAAGCTGTCAATGACCTGCAGGTCCCATCTGGATGAAGAGGAGGAGCAGCAGAAACAGAAGGACCTCCAGGAGAAGATCAGTGGGAAGGTAATTCGTAGCATCCAGGCTTTTTCCTCAGAAGCTGACCTGGCTGCTGGGTCTGAGGTTAGTGATTCAGGAGGTGTAGGATATTTGATTTGGCCTCCAGGAAGCTGTGCACTGCTGAAGAGAGTCATCACTGACACTTTGGTTTGAATCTCAGCTCTGCCACTAGTGACTGTGGGGATATTTTGGGGACGTCTCTTCCATTCTGAATCTGGCTTTTCATTGGTTAAATGAGGTCAGCATCCCTCCCTCACAGGGCTGTGTGGGTGCAGTGCCCTTTATAGTGCCTTGCCCATCGAAAGTGCTCAGTAAATAGGAGTTTTTTGTCCTTTATTAAACTCTTACCTTGGGCCAGAAGTAACCCTTTGAGGTTGGTGATAATATCTTTATTTTATAGATGATGAAACCGATGCTTAGACATGGTAGGGAACTTGCTCAGGGTCATGCAATGAGTAAAAGCTAATAGGACCTCAAATTCTAACCCAGGTTTTTCTCATTTTCCCATGATGCTGCTCTGTTTCACTGGAAGCCTATTTATACAGATTTATTCTAATGAGGCAATACAGTAGAAGCAAATAGACACTCTGGAAGGTATATGGAACTAGGTCTTTGACACTCTTCCCAGTATCAAAAGGACCCACTCCCCCGAACCCCATGCCCTCTGACCATGGATGCATGTCTAGGAGGTCATTTGGCTATGGCCCAAAGCAGCTCTTGGCTGGAAATACCAGCTAGGATCAGAGAGCAGATAAGAAGATTAAGTGAGGAGCCATTCACCTTGATCAGAAGGATGATTTCAGGGCATTAGACTCAAAAAAAGATCATAACAGCTCAGAGGGAGCCACTTTGGTAGGCAGAGGTAGAGTGGAGAGCTCTGAGATGGCATGAAGATTGGGAATGATAAGTAAAACAGTGCATTCAGAATGGTTCTGGCTGTGATGCAGTAACCTCAGTTCTGATCTGGTGTGGTCCCCTGGCCTTTACCTCCTAATCTGTGCGGGGTTAGGCAGAGCCAGGCTTCGTACGGGAGCAGGGCTGTCTCTGTTACACTAGGGCAGGAGAAGAGAGACTTGTAACTTAAGCTGGCTGCAGGGAAATGTGCCCACTGCTCACAGTGCTTCCTTATATTGAGATGAAAGACCAGATGAAGCAACATGTCACGTGATCACATGAGTAGTCTTGAGACAGGTTCTTCTTGTCCTGCTGAATTCTCTGCAGTAGAACAGACCAGGAAGCTACCTTAATGCCAGAAATAGGGGAGTAGTTAGGCAAAATATGGCACTTGATATATAACTTTATAAAAAATATTTGGAAACATGAAATATTTATGATAATGCTAAGTGGTAAAAGTAGGTTATAGCTTAATTGGTATACCTACAACTGCTGCTGTAAAAGCAAAATCCATTTTAGCATGTGACCGTGTGTGTTTTGTGGTTCTGTGCGGGCTGTGTGTGTTCAGGGCAGGGATTATGAGTGTTCTTTTTAAAGTTCCTTAATGTCTTGTTGTCTTTTAAACAAAACAAAAGAGTGGGTAAAATAATTAACCCACTGTCAGGACTGACAACAATAAAAAAGCTCTTGAAGTGATATTATCTGACGCTCTGTTTGAATTGAGAAGCAATATTGATACAGTAATTAAGAGCCTGGGCTTTTCAAAAAAAAATCTAGTTTCAATCCCAGTCTTACACTTGTTACCTATGTGAACCTGTGCAAATAATCTCAAGTCTTGGAGCCTCATTAGTAAAGTGGGAGTAATAAAGGTTTCTTCCCAATGGAGTTGGCATGAGAATTCAGTGAGATGCAATGCATATAGAGCACTTAGCATGGGGCCGCCTAAACATGCGGTGCATATTAACTGTTATCGCAAGTATTCAGTGTGTGTTTCTATGCTCACCTGCTGGTCCCCCTTCAGATGACTCTGAAGGAGTTTTCCATGATGAATGAGGACCAGGACGATGAAGAGTTTCTGCAGCAGTACCGGAAGCAGAGAATGGAAGAGATGCAGCAGCAGCTTCACAGGGGGCCCCAATTCAGGCAGGTTTTTGAGATCCCCAGTGGAGAAGGGTTTTTAGACATGATCGATAAAGAACAGAAAAGCACGCTCATCATGGTCCATATCTATGAGGACGGCATTCCGGGGACCGACGCCATGCATGGTTGCATGATCTGCCTTGCCGCGGAGTACCCAGCTGTCAAATTCTGCCGGGTGAAGAGCTCAGTCATCGGTGCCAGCAGCCGGTTCACCAGCAGTGCCCTCCCCGCCCTGCTCATCTACAAGGGCGGCGAATTGATTGGCAATTTTGTTCGAGTCACTGACCAGCTGGGGGAAGATTTCTTTGCTGTGGACCTTGAAGCTTTTCTACAGGAATTTGGTTTGCTCCCAGAAAAGGAAGTCTTGGTGCTGACGTCCCTCCATAACTCTGCCACCTGTCACAGTGAGGATAGTGATTTGGAAATAGATTGAACTGATAATCTAGTGGCCTAGATTTCTCATTGTTTGGGCTGGAAGACGCATGTCTGTTCCTTTTCGTTCTTTTTCATGTCTTCTGGCTTTGAAGCTGTTCTTTGTAGTCTCTTTTATTATATGTAAAGTCAAGAAATCCTTAGATTAAATCAAAATGCTGAATCACCTTGTGGCTAGCAATAAAGTGACCTAAAATTGTATAAACAGGAAACCAGGCTTTTGGACTGTTTACTTAAAATTCTCCAGCATGACATCCTTGTTGTGTTTTCCAGTCAGTATTTACATGGCATCCTAAAAACAGTGTCCTGGAAATTGTCTTCAGGTGATCTCAGAGGCCTTTGCCAGGTCTGGGAGTAAAATGCTATAGTTAGTGTGCTATTTGCAACATAAATTGTGCATTTCCTTCTTTAAATGATTATATGTTATATTTACTTATAATCAGATCCATAGTCTAAGAAGGCAGTTAAATTTCCTTCCCCAGACCCTGTTCTCTACCAGGGTCTTGTTTTAAGGTTCAAGGTGGCATGTGTTTACCTCATCAAGTGGGGTGCCCTTTGCTGTTGGAATTGATGTCCCCCTCAAGTATTATTATGTCTAGAGTAGGAGCAAGGATGATGCTGACTGCCCTGTTGATGTTAGAAGACTAGTTTGACTTACAAATCAGAGCTGGCTGCAGCTGGAAAGCCTTTTTTACAGGAGGGTCTTTAAGTAAAATCATACTCCTTTCTCTGTCTCCTTTATTTAACAAGGTAATTTTTTGTTTAATGAAGATTTTTAAAAACTTCCCTTTTAAGATTTATTTTGTAGATGTAGACATTTTGTTTGTTTGTTGTTAAATAAAGCAATGGGATCATTCTGAGCATACTGTTTTATAGTATGGTCAGCCAATATAGCAGACTTTTTTTCATGTTCTTAAATACTCTTCTGCAACATTTTTAAAATAGCTATTGATACTACATTGTATAGATGTCCTGGAATTTCTTTGGTGGTTGTCTCTTAAAAAGAAAAACAGCATAGACTTTTTATTACAAAAGTAATAGATGCTCATTGTAGAAAATAAAATGTAATAAAAATTATTAAGCTAAAAAGAGATTTTAAAAGCCTTATAATTCTACCAACCAAAAATAATCCCCGTTGTCATTTTTACAGATATCTTTCTAGTCTTCTTTCTGTGTATTTGTAATAATGATTGCTATTTGCTTTTTTCCTCTTGTTTTTTACTTAAAAAATGTATATTTTAGGGTCAGGGGAAATGTAATCTGGAATTAAATATTGGCTTTAAAATTCACAGTCTTGCTTTTCCTGGCTGTTTAGGAATTGACTCACTAAAGAAGGATCTTGAAAGTATCTGTTGTAGTTAATCAAAAAGAAAGTGCATATTTTTTTCTGATTAAAAAAAGCTCATTGTAAACTGTGGAAAATACAGAAAATTATTAAAAGTAGGGACAGTTGTCAATATTCTAGTTTATTTCCTTTCAGTTTTTTTTTTTTTATATTTTTAATAACATTGAGAGCTTACCAAATTTAGTTGTGTTGTTTTATTATATTGTAAATAATTTGACTTGTTATAAAAATTTAAATAAATAATTTTAATGGCTTCATAATAGTCCATCATTTGTATATACTGTAATTTATTTAACCAGTCCCTTAATATTGCATATTTAGAATACCTGTTTTTTGCTAAAACACTTAGCCTCTGTATTTTGGGCTGTATTTTGGATCATTCTCAAAGAGGAATCATTGGGTAATAGATAGGAACATTTAAAAATAGCTTCTACAATCCATCTTTTGTTCTTATTGGAAATGAAAATATATTACGCTCTTACAGAATCTGGGCTTTGCCTTTCAGGAATGGAAATTCCGGAATAAAGTGAACAACGTGAAGTAGGGAAATGCCAGTGTTAGATCTCCAACGCATGCGTCATGCAAACAGTGCAGGCTTTGGGGTCAGATCAGGGTTCAGGTTCAGTCTGTCATTGGTGGTACCCCACCAATGGTGAGCTTCTGGTGAGGCACCTGGTCTTCCCGATGCTCAGTTTCACCTCTGGAGTGGGGACAACAGTACCTGTTTCATGGGTAGTTCTGCATCAGCTTCATTGGGGAATCTTGTAAGAAATGCACATTCTCAGGCCTCACCCTGGACCTACTGCATCAGAAATTCTGGGAGTGGCCCACTTTTTACAAGGCCTCTGGATGATTACTAGGCAGGTTCAAGTTTGAAATCACCATCCTATGGACTAAGGTGAGTGACAGCGTTTGTCACAAAACAAGGGTTCACTTCTTTTGGTTTCCTTTTTCTTTATTTATAAAGGAGGGAAGGACTTGAAAAAAGAGAGCATTCAGAGCACTTCTCTTCCTCTTTATGTGATTATCCTTTTTAGCCATATAATTGGGGGAGGGGGAAGGAAAGAGAAACGTTTGCCTATGACAAACTATGCCAGTAGTTTTCCAGATTTCGCTTCCTGGAGTAAAAGCCCCACTAACTTGTGGACTTTGTTTTCCTCTCTGTGTGGCATGACACAGTATTCACCCTGGGAATAGGCTGACACATACTATTGTTGTAGGCAAGATACTGATACCCCTATGCCTCAGTTTCCTCATCTGTGAAATGGGGATGCGTAACATGCATCTTTACATACAATACTTAGAACACTCATCTATGGCCATGCCACCCCGAACAAGCCTGATGTCTGATCTCAGAAGTTAAGCAGGGTTGGGCCTGGTTAGTACTTGGATGGGAGACCACCTAGGAAGGCCACGTGCTGTAGGTGTAAAAAATAAAAAAATAAGGGATTGCAAGCTGACAAGGTCCTTGCAAACTGTGAGGTCAACCAAGGGTTGCCTCACCTATAAAAATTAAAAATAAATTTTTAAAAATAAAAAATATTTAGAACACAGTCACCCTTCAAATAACTACTGTCTGTTTTTATCAACCCCAGTGCCTGCAACTGTGCCTTTCATTTGATAAGGAATCAGTAAGAATGTAATGAACGTACTGGTTCATTGAATGCGATGTCCTTTCAGGGTGAGAAGCAGCAACTTTGCAAAGATGAAGAAACCAAGACTTGGTGGGGTTAAGTGACCCCTAAGTTGGGCAGGGCCAGGTGTTGAAAGCAGGTCTGTCTAGTTCCAAAATATGTATTTCCATGATGTCATGTTCTTGCAGAAAGCAAAATAATCAAGTGACAATACAATGAAGAGACAATACAATGAAGTTAAAAAAGAGTAGTGGGGAGAATAGGTTGGAGGGAGAAAATAAGGGAGAGATTTTTAAGAAGAGAGAAAAAGGAGTTGAGCTGGGTATAGTCCTGGGTCTCCGGGGCCTGCCTGTGTTTCATGTCAGAATCTCCTCCCCTCTGGACTATGGCTGTGACCCACAACATGACCCCACTGAGAGGTGCCCCCTTCCCGCCATAGCTCAACCAAGTCCTCCCTCCCAAAGTCCCTCATACCCCTGACCACCCACGTCCCGCTACAGGTGGCAGCAATCAGAATAGTGACCATGAACTCGCTCTCAGTAAACAGCTGTGAGCCCTCAGGCACCTCTCCTCTCCCTGGGCCTCAGTTTCCCAATTGTAAAATGAGGGGTTGTATTAGATGATCTTTGAAGACCCTTCAGGGTCTTAAATTTTATGAATCAGTGAATTTTTTAAAATTCAGCTTTTATTTGGGAAACTTGAAAGCTCACAGGAAAATGAAAAGAGTATTAATTACAATTAATGCCTGTATACCCTTCACATTTTGCTACATGTGCTGTATCTCTTTTTTTGGTGGAATCATCTTAAAGTAAGTTGCAGGCATCTGGACTTTGCCTCTAAATACTTTGCTGCATCTCCAAAGAATAAAAGGCCACTCTCCCTCATAACCACAGTACCATCATCGCACCCAAGAAAATTAACAATAACAACAAAATACAAAATATAGGCCATAATCAATTTTCCCTACTTGTTTCCAAACTTTAAGTTTATTTTTAAATCTAGGACCCAAACAAGATTCACATGCAGTGAATTTTTGGTACTTTAGTCTCCATTAAGCTTGAACAGTCTCCTTACCTTTGTTTTGTTTTTCACATCAGTGGCTTTTTAGAGTCCAGGCCAATTGTCTGACAGAATGCTCACATTCTGATTTTTAATTGTGTCCTCATTTTTGACAGTAATGTGACCAACAATGATATTGTGTAGTTCTTACTGCATCATGTCAGCGGTACCGGATATCCGCTTTGGTGATCCGAGGTTTAATCACCTGGTTAAGGTGTGACTGCCAGATCTCCATATTGTAAAATTATTTTCCTCTTTGTAAATAGTAAGTCATCTGTGATACTTGGAGACTGTGTAAATATCTTTCCCTCCCAAAACCTTTCACCTAATAGTTTTAGTATCTATTGATGATCCTTGCCTGAACCAAATTATTACATTAGTGATTTTCTAATTCTGTCATTTCTTTTGCATAAATTACCTGGCAATCTTCTGCAAAGTAGAGCCCTACATTCCTCCCGCCTCCTCAGTATCACTATAGACTTACAGATTTTTATAAATTCAATATTACTATCAGTGTGTGTGTGTGTGTGTGTGTGTGTGTGTGTGTGCGCGCGCACGCGCGCGCGCGCGCACTTTGGGCCAGTGGTAGCCTTTTAAAGCCAATTCCTGTATCCTTTTGAGATGAATTATTAGTTTTAGGCCCTCCCCTTCTTTCTGGCTTAAGATGTTCCAGGATCACGTGGTTCTTTCTTTGCATAAGGCTTGGAATTAACTGTTTTCCAAGAAGTTCCAGTTCCTTTTGTGGAGAATGACATTTAAAACTAAAATCTAGGTAGTGTGAGTGTTCACTGCTACTGGGTTTGTCGCTGCTTCCACGCCCTTTCGATGGACAGAGCAGGAAAAAATATTGTTTTAAAACAATGAATTTATACTATTATTTCCAATGGAAACATAATTCCTAACATCCATATTTTTACTAATTTTTATTTTCATTTCATACATAGTAGTTTCATAATTATGCCTATGCCACTAATAGTAACAACTCTAAAAATTTCAAGATTTGTAGTTCTTTTGTTTTCTTTTGTTGTTATTGTTGTTCTTTTTTCTTTAGAGTGTATCCTGTTAAGGATGTATAAGATATGTAGTTAAAAATCATTTGAATTAACTTTTTCTCTGTGGTTATCAACTTGATATAGAAGTAGATTCATTTATTTCTGTATGATTCATTTTGGGGTTTGCTTTTATTCATTCTTTTTAATTTAACTTTTTTTTTTTTAACATGTGAAACATTTATCTACTTTGAAAGCCAACACTACATAAAAAGGTATCCTTAGAGAAGTCTCACTCCCATCTTCATTCCTTCCAAGCCAAGAATTTAGTTTTGATTGTGTGAATGACCATGGGTCCCCTAAATGAGGATAATCAGAATCTATCTCAGAGGGTTGCTGCAAGGATTCATTCAAAGAGCTACAGTCTCAGCATGGTGTGGCATGTAGTAAACATTTCATAAATGTTATCTGTTCATTTACTATTCGTTCTTCACAAAGCCTTGAGTACACTTATCAAAGAAGAGCCTTATCTAATACCCTGGAATCCCCTTGACAGCTTGGAAAAATCCTGTGTATCCTTCAAAACTCAGTTCAAATCTTACATCCTCCCTGGATCCTTGTCTTTCTTGTCTCTTCGGAAAGAAGTGGTCACACCACTGGTTGTGCTCCTTCAGGTTATGATGACATTGGTTAAGAAAAGTTTTGAGGGCACAAAGCCTGACTCTGGCAAGCAATGGCTGTGCCTTTGTTCCCCGCCTGTAATAACAGGAGGTTGGATGACAGGTCCGTGAGGTAAACACTGGCGAAGCACTCAGCACTTTGATCAACACATATAAATGTCTCTATAAGTTATCTACTGTTGTCCTCATGCTGTCATTTTGTATTTAATGAAAACTTTAAAGTTTTTCCTAAAGTATGAGATATGAAAGTCCTGGTGACTTCAATGACCTTGTCTCCATTTCCTGTCGGGTAATCCTGTCTTCAGCATGTGCTGTTGCTAAACTTGAATCGTAATTGTTTGCTTACACATCAGACTATGAAGTCCTTGGGGACAGGGACTGGCTATGTCCTGTCGTTTCTAGTCTCCGATCTAAGTAGACATAAGTGAATGCTGCTTAAGTGGGGAAAATCCCCAAGGCTAGAATTGACCACAGTAGGGCAAAAGGCTATCCATTATATTGCTTTTTCCAGGAATGTTACATATCTTTGATCAGAGGTGTACTACATAATGATGCTCACCTAGAACCAAACTGCAAATTCAAATTGAATTCCCAGCCCAGCCATTGTGGAAATGCTGGTTATAAGCTGCTATGACCACATGGTGGCAGCAGAGGAAGGGGAATGAATAGTTCTGTTGCTGTTAAGTAAGCAAGTTCCAGACTGGATTTGGGAACTGAGGGCGTTCTAAGTATAGCACCATATACGAGTCACGTTAGGAAATTTGCTTTTGGGAACACGAACCAGAAAATAGTACATTCACACACTTTAAATAATGAGTAACAAAGAAAACAAATATTATTTGATAGATACAACATATATACACTTCCGTGTTACGGTCAGTTAAGGCGGAGAGAAAGGCTGGCCCAGGAAGGGAAGAGAAAGGTAGTGGGCACCCAGGAAAAGTTCCAAGCTTGGTCTTGGTGCTCAAATTCCAATCCCATCGTTTATCCCCGATAACTTCCAGAAATAGATTGACTAACATGTATTGAGATGTGCTATGTGCGCTGTCCTTGTTCTAAGCACTTTATAGCTATTTTCTTAGATAATTCTCATAACAATCCCAGAGAGATACTATTCTCTCCATTTGATAGTTAAGCGATTTGCCCAAAGTCAATCATCCAGTAAATGGTAAAGTCAAGACTTAAACTTGGAGATTAGAAGTCAGGATCTTAGTACTGCTTGGTAGCCTCACCTAAGCTGTAACAATATTCACCCCAAAAGGCTGCCGGAAGGAGATTTGGGGTACCTGCACCAGGGTTGGTGCTATGAACTGAATTGTGTCCACCCAAAATTCACGTGTTGAAACTAACTCCTTTTAAAGAATAACCACAGGCCCCAAATGGCATCACTTGTGCTGGAGTCTGTGATCCTAAACCTAGATTTAAGACCTGATTTAGTTGTAGTTTCAGCCTCCCCCAGGAATATAATCTTAGTCGACCAGTCTGGAATTTTCTAATCAAGCAGCAGTAAGGTAACCAGTCAAGCGGGCCCTCTACATCCACCCCCACATGAAGGAAGCAGAGGCACTCTGCATGAGAAAACCCTTTTCATGGTTTTTAAAAGATGTCCTCAGGTCTAAAAAGAATCCTTTTCTTTTGCTAATAACAACCCTGCCACACCCTTCTCCCTATAAAACCTTCCATCTCCTAAAACCCCTCTAAGAGCCTGCTTGCTAGGTGGGGTGCTGCCTGATCCAAGAATCACTTAATAAAGCCAATTAGATCTTCACATATACTCTGCTGAATTTTGTTCTTCAACACCCTCAATGTGACTAGTTGAAGAGGACCTTTCAGGAGGTAATTAAGGTCACAAAGGTGGGATCCTAAAACAGCAGGACAGGTGTCTTTAGAAGAAGAAGCACCAGAGCTTGCTCTCTCTCTGCTTGTACAGAGAAGAGGCCCCAGGAGGACACAGCGGGAAGGCAGCCATCCACAAGCCAGGAAGAGAGCTCTCACCAAAACCCAACCCCGATGGCACCTTGATCTTGGACTTCTGGCTTCCAGAATGGTGAGAAAAAATATTTTGTTGTTGTAATCCACCCAGTCTTTGGAATTTTGTCATGGCTGCCCAAGATGACTAATTCAGTTGGTGACCAGGAAATTATAGCTCTTCCACTTTGTAGCCTTAGGCTCCCCCCTCCCTCAGCCCCCAGGCAGCTCTCCCTCTTCTCCAAAGGCCTCAGGTCTCTATCATGTCATTGTCTTGTTCTTCCAATGATTGTCCATGGGCCTGGAAGCATTTCCAACCACTCAACTCTTCTTTCCTAGGCTGTTTCCTAATTTTAACACATATTGTCCCCTCTGGGCAGTGCCCTGTGCTTGGTATGTGGAGGCAGAAGAGAAATCAGACACACTCTTTGCCCTAAAGAAATTATTAGTCTAGCATGTGTTGGGGGTGGTTGCGGGGAGGAGAAGAGAGAGAGGAGGAGAGACAAAACCCAGCAGTCCTACAAGGTGTGATGAATATCTCATCACAGGTGAATACAGGGAGCCGGGGAGAGCACGGAGGAGGGGGCTCCCGAGGTTGAATGGACCAGGTTGCTTTCCCTCTGATGCTGGTAGCCTCCTGAGCATCCTGGGCTAATGGAGAAAAGACCAAGCTGAGTGGTTATGGGCTGAACGTTCATCTCCTTACAGTTCATATGTTGAAGCCCTAACTTTTCATATGATGGTGTTAGATGGGGAGGCCTTTGGGAGGTAATTAGGTTTAGACGAGGTTGTGAAAGTGGAGACCTCATGAGGGGATTCATGCCTTTTAAGAGGAGGAAGATACTCCAGAGCTTCTCTCCTCCCTGTGAAGAAGCAGTGAGAAGGTTGCAAACCAGAAGGCAGGCTCTCACCAGGAACCGAATTTGCCGCCACATTGATCTTGGACTTCTAGCCTCAGAACTATGGGAAATAAATATCTATTGTTTAAGCCACCCACTCCTGGGTGTTTTGTTATAGCAGTCCAAGCTAACTAAGACACTGGTTCCTCATCATTGCTATAAATTCAAGAGAGAAGAGAGAAATGGGACACCCCAAACCTATCTCGAAAGAGAGTTGGTAAAAATCACTTATCTCCTCCTGCCTTCGTGCCGCCTCTGAACACTTCCCAACCAGCACGGACTTTCCGAAGGCAAGCATGCTCTCTCCCTTTGGCAATCTCAAGTTTTACAGGATTGAGGTCAGTGGTTCTGTAAGTGTGCCATGCAGACCACCTGCATCGAGACCACCCAGAGTGTAGGGGTGGCTGGCTCTGGGGCCAGAGTTGGGACTGTGTTTGGGAGCTTCATCATTGGCTATGCCACCAACAGCTCTGTGCCATTCTGGGCTTTGTTCTCTCAGGGGCCATGGGGCTCTTTTGTCTGGTGGGGCCTTTCTCATCTTCTCTGCCATGCGAAGGAGCATCTCCACCTCCCTTAGTTCTTTCTCCAGTGTCTCATCTGCCCTGTATGTTCCTTTTCCTGAATACCTCCCCAGGCAGCCTGGGGAAAGTGCTTGGCTTAAGGTTTGACAGAAGGAAGACAAATAAATATCGTAATTAATAATAATAATAATAATAATAATAGCAGCTCACCCAGGGTGCTTATTCACAACGCATCACCCCAGACTTACTGATTCAGAAAGTTTGAAGGTGGAGGGTAGCATGTGCATTTGACATAAACATCTCAAGTGAATCTGATGTGTGGTAGGTAGATCTGGAATGAGAGGGGCAAAGGGGAGGGCTCCTGCCTATCCCTCATTTCAGCCCAGAGCCAAGTCTCTGCTCTAATACTGATTCCACCACTTCCTAATTTGATGCCTTGGGCATGTTACTTCCCCAAGCTGCAATTTCCTCCTCTGTGAAATGGGGACAGTAATGTGTGCAGAACAGGATTTTGATGAGAATTAAACGGTAGGACGAATGCAAGGCCACCAGCACCACATCTAGCCCCTGGTGGGTCAGCTTCTTACCTCGTCATTGTGGTTTCTGAGGTCCGTGGTTACTCGATTTCGTGATGTGTGTGGTGAATGTCTTGGTCAGGATTTACCAGCTGTCAGTTGTTCTGTGGCTCCTGAAGGGAAGAAGAGGTGGGGTGGTGGTGTCCTTGTAGGTGTAGGATCTGGCTCCTTGCCAAACAGAGGGTTTATGTGATTAGCTTTGCTAACCTCATTCTTCCAGCCTTTACCAATTTTTTTTTTTGCCTTTGCCAATTTCTATCTCCCTTCCCACAAGAGAGGCACTGAAAAGTTTCCCGTGTGTAGGTTGAATTTGAGTGTGGGGGAGAAGGCAGCATCTCCAAAAAAGGCAACCAACAAACGAACTCACTTCTCTACAAAGAGAGAATGGATCTGGTTATGAGATCTGGCAGGCAGATCCATGACTAGTTCAATGGAAAAGTATGACTCACCCTCAAAGAATACTTGGCCAATTGGCAGAGGCTTGAGGGTAGAAACAGGCTCAGAACAAGAATATCATTCCCCAAAAGCAAACAGAGAAAGCAAGTATACCTTAGTAGATTAGTTCTCAGGACTCTAAATTGGCAAGGACAGGCTACGTTGGAGAAAGGCTAATATCAGAAATAGTGATCAATGTGCTATTACTGTGTAACATCACCCAAAACTCAGTGGCTGAAAACGTGAGTCATTTATTTTTACTTGCCTGTCGGTAGGACGGCTGGGGCCTGGCTGATCTAGGCTGGGCTGCTCTTGCTTCTGCAGGTCACCTAGGGCCTCTGACCTATACTGGACTTAGGCCTGAGTCACCTCGATTGGAGTAGCTCCACTCTCTGTATCTCTCACCCTCCTCTTTGGGCCAGGGGGCTAGCTGGGCTGCCCTTCTTGTAACAATGAAGGAATCACGAGAGAAAAAGCTCACTAGCACAGCTTTTTTTCATGCCGTCGAATATCCTGTTGGCCAAAGCAAGTTGCATGGCTGAATTCAGTCACGAATGGAGGGCCAAGTTATGAGCAAAGATTCAGGGATGAGGGAACTGGGGCCATGAATGCAATCTACCAGATTTCTCTGTGAGTTTCCTTAACTCTCCCTTCACGCCTAATCTCAAGTCATTGCTCCCTCTTTGGTGCTTCTAAAGCCCTCTAGACCCCTCTCCTGGTTTGGATCATAAGCTGCATTGTTGCGTGTGTAAGGGCAGGGCTGTGTCTCTAGTCCTCATGCCCAGTGCGTAATAGTAAGAGAAGAGGGCAGGAAAAAAAAAGAAAAAGAAAAAGAAAAAAGAAGTAAGAACACCAGTGACAAAAAAGAGAAAATGGGACCAGTATGTTTGTGAAACATTAGAGAAGGGACAGGGTGTGGTATGGGGCAGGGAGACAAGCCACTGGTAGAGTAGCAAGGATCTAGCATCACAGCATGAGCAGATAACTGGGGTTTGGAGGTGGCAGGAAGGGGGACCAGGAAAGGATGGTCTCAGTGTCACCGTCAGGCCCAACTATGGGGCCCTGGAGGGCTGAGCAAGGAAACCTGAAGGTTGCCACTGACTGTGAACTTGGGCAGATCCCTTAACCACTCTGGGCCTCATTTTCCCAATTTATCAAACAAAGGGTTAGGATTCCATCAGGGCTCCTCAGAGCTGTGGGGAAGAAGCACCAGGGAGGCTGAGAAGGTGGGCCCCAGGCCTTTGACCCTCATCTCACCTGCCCTGTACTGCTTGTTGTCTTCTGTTTTATGTATTATGTTTCTGTGCAAGATTTTGTTAGGAAAAAAAGGGACTTGTTGGTTGGTTTGTTTTTTTTTTGCTAAAGCTACTAGTCTAAAGCCCTTTAAGTTTCTTTTAGATCTTAAGAGCATAGTATGGCTGCTCTAGGTCCAGGTGGTGGCAGGCTCAACCAGGGGGAGCTGGACAGGCCCGTGGCTAACCCAGCTCTAGGCCCGCTGGAAGGCAGGGCGGGGGTGGGGGGGTGGGGTGAAGAGGCGGGATGAGGAAGTGGGTTCAAATTTCTTAGAGATACAGGGACCTAAAAGCTGCTACCTCATAAACCTGTTTGGTAAAAATTTGGGCACATTGTGAAGGCCTTTCAGACCCCAAAATGTGTCCTCACCTGAGCCAGTGCACTTGTCCGAGTCTGGGGTTTCTTCTTGTGAGTTCTTCCGCTGAGACCCCCAAACCCGGGGCTGTATTCTAAGGGGTCCAGTTAAAATATGACTTGGGTAGCAAAAGGGCTTGTTCTGGCTCTGGTACCAACTAACTCACCATTTAAGCCTCAGGTCCCTCATTCATAAATTGGCAGTAAAAACACCCATGCTTTTTGTGGGCAAAAATAAGTGAAGTGCTGGCATATGATAAAACTTAAAAAACACCTCTCCCATCTGCCCCTAATGCCTATGCTCCCCTCTCTACTTCTCTGCTTTGCTTTACCTGGTTCAGTTAATTTATTTACAGTGCATACCCACTGTGTGTTCCTTCTACTGAATACCAGCTATAGCTGAACAGGTGGCATCGTAGCAAACGAGTACAAGAACAAAGAATGAGAAAAATGGACAACTTCTAAGAGCTTATTAGCATAAAAATACTATCATTTATTTATCTCAGATGTCCAGAGTGACAAACTGGGTTCATGGGAGAAGTCAGCCCTTGACACATGGGTCTGTGAACTTTTGTCCCTGTCCCAGACAGTTGAGAAGTCAATTTATTTGAGAATACATGGTGATGTGACAAGAAATAAAAGGTCAGTCCCCAGGAAGGAAGACCTGGGGGTAGCACAACCTCCCATAGAGCTTTAAGTCCTCAGAAAGTGGTAGAATGTTCCTTAAATGCCTGGGCATGACTGTTGGAAGAGGACATGAGATGACAGGAAGAGCCCAGGTTTTGCCACCCGAGAACTATGCAAACTTGGGACAGTCAGTTCTTCTCTTCGAACCCCAGTTTCCTTGCCTCTAAAACTGGGTCATAATGTCTGCTTACCTGGTTGTGGGAATAAAATAAGATCGGGCAAAGATCTGCTTTGTGGTAGGTGCTCAAAAAGTGAGAGCTACTGTCATGATTTTAGAAAAAAACACAGAACCAGTGCTCACATTCAGGAATTGTCACTGTGGGTGATACAATCTGTCCAGGCTCCAAGAGTCACTGGCTGAGATCCTTCCCCCAGTAGAAAGGGCTCGGAGTGCTCCCTGAACATCGTAATTCAGGAGGCTGTAGGTGACAGAGTTTAGCATGAGTGTTATGACAGCATACATGACAGTGGCCACATGGCCCCATTCTGCTTCATACCAGGATGTAGGTTGTAAGTATACCATAATGACTGTTCCCTCGAAGAGGCCCACCCAGGCCAGGTGGAAGCCACAAGTGGAGACAGCCTGGAACCTTCCAGAGGCTGAGGGCAGCCGGAGCACCGCAGCCGCGATGGCCCCGTAGGAGGCCGGAATGGGCAGGAAGGGAGGGACCACCCCTACAGCACCCTCGGTGAAGATGAGCAGCTGGGTGTGGCGGGTGTCAGAGCGTGAGAGCCTTAAGAGAGGCCGGTGGTCACAGGAGAGGTGGAGCACTTGATGGAAGGCACAGAAGGACAGGCCGGCCACATGTAGGACATGCATAAGGGAGTGAATGTGGGACACCAGCCATGCAGTCCCCACCAGGGCTGTGCACACAGCCTGGGACATCCTTGTGGCATAGTGGAGGGGGTGCCGGATGGCCACATAGCAGTCGTAGGTGATGGCAGTCAGAAGACAGCCATCAGTTACACCCAGGGCAAAAAAGAAGTACATCATAGGTCAGGCAGCCAGCCAGGGAGGTGGAGCAGGCATGACCTAACGAGTTGGCCAATGTCTTGGGTACAGTGACAGAGGTAAAGCAGAGGCCAACAAAGGACAGATGGGCCAGGAGGAAGTAATGGGTGCATGAAGGGCTGAACTGGCCATATGGTGGCCACAGTGAGTCCATTACCCAGGATGCCTGCCACATACAGGACCCAGATTAGCACAAAGAAAGGCACTCGCTGACCAGGACTTGTCAGTCCCATTAGGATGAGTGGGGCTCCTTCTGAAGACTCACATGGCAGCATCCATGACCAGGCTGGTTCCTTACCTGGAACCCCAGGGATTCCTTTTCACCAATGGGTCATGTCCCCACTGCCTAAGAAAAAGAACGAAGAGTGACTAGATTGCTCAAGTCTTTCCGACCGTGAGGAAGATCATGGTTGTGAAGTCAGGTAGCCCTGCTGCTACACACGCGTGGGACTGTGGGCAAGTCATTTCGCCTTCCTGAAACTTCTTCCTCTCTGGGCCTTAGGTTCCCCATCTATAAAATAAGGGAGCTGAACCAGGTGATCTTCAGGGCTGCTTCCAACTTTGATACTTTGTGATCTTAAGCACCAACAGAACAGAAGATATCACCCAGGATGTGAACCAGAGAAGAAAGAAAATTTGGAAGAAAAGATAAAACAGAGAGGATCAAAACAGCAGGTAAGAGATCTGACCAGTGGACATATATTTCAGAAAAGTACAGGTGGGAAAAACCAAAAACAAGTTGGAAAAGAGGAATACATCAGAGAAATACAAATTCCAAATCTGAAGGGCACATAAGTGTTGAAATGAATATGAATCCGTAACACTTAGACTCCAATCATGACGTTTTGGAACACTGAGGATCAAGAGAAAAACCCTGTACCTGCCAAGAGCGCCTGGGACAAGGGGCTAATGATGTCCAGAGAACCAGACTGCCCTCAAGTGTTTCGCATCAACAGTAGATGGTAGAACATAGTCGAGCAATATCTTCAAGTTCGGAAGGAGGAAAAGATTTTGAACCTAGGATTCTATGTGAAACCAAAATATCAATCAAGGGTGAGGAAGGAGAATCTTCTCTGAAACTTTCAGCCATGGAGAGAAAGTGGGTCAGGGTGAGCGGGTAGGATGGAGTGGGGAAGCCTGCTTATAAATTGGCTTCTAGAAACTGGACCTGCTCTGACCTGTGTCCGGATTGGTCCCAATAAACATTCAAATACCCTGAGCCGTTTGCAGAAAACATTCATACATAATCGCAAACACACCTGTGTGGGCATGCAAACCTGTGCAACCTCAAACTGGTCTCTGCAGATACACAGGCATGATCTGTCTTATATAGAAATATGGACGCAGCCCCCACATTCACGCCTAAGGAAGCAGACAAGCAAAACCACGAGACCCACAGGCCCAGACCATCATACACATACTCAGATGGTGAAATGCAATCACAAAACAGCCTTGAGGTCAGAGGGTGACGATCATTCACGCACGCCTGTTTGTGGAGCCTTGTAGCACCGTGACAGCTACTGGGACCTGCCATGCACATCATGCTTTCATTGACCACCTAGTCAGTGTAAGTACTCTCGCAGCACCTGTCCATGCACACCAGTCACACCTGATCCCCTCACTGGACACACAATCACATCTTCATATATGGTCTTAGGGGCCCACAGCCTCGCACCTTCACACACATGGCTACACTCACATAGGCTTGTGATGGGTCACAGCAGAGATGTGTCACCCTAAAGGGCACATTCTTATATATGCTGCCCCCCCACAACATCATAGTACAGTGATGGTGGGGCACAATCAGCACACACTCTCACACGCACACGCAGAAAGACAGATCTGCACACTCTCCAGCCTGGTCCCTGGCCCCAAGTGTACCCTGTGGCCTCTCCACATCACAGGAGAAAAATAGCATCAGGGACCAGGTGTAGCCTGTCACTGGAGAGTCTGAAGAGGGACCTATTGGTCACACTTATGGGTTTTGGGGCCTTGGGAGCACTTTAGCTTTTCTCCGGAGGCAGCACCCACTTCCCCTGGCCCCCACCCCTGGGGCAGGAGGCAGCTCTGCTCTGGGGCTTGTTATCCTTCCTCTCTGGGGCTCATTTTGATGGGGAAAGGAGTAGTTGGTGCCATCTCCAACTCAGGGGACATTCGGGATCCACATATGCGATGAAGCTGCTGCTACCTAGTGCCTGTCATGCGAAGGCCAGAGAGAAATGTCAGGCTGACTGCTGAACCCCAAGTAGAGTTGACTGGGGGCAGGGGAGCCCAGGGTCTACAGCAGCAGCTTCTGGGGTCAACCCACTTGTCTCCTCAGCTGTTACTGGATTCCTGTAGGAAGAGTAGGAATACGGAAGGGATTGTGCGTCTGGTGACGGTGGCAATATGTATGTCTGTGTGACTGTGTGTGTGTGACTATGACTATGTATACGGACTCTGTGTGTGTGTGTTTGCAGGATTGTATGTCTGGGTGTGGAGTGGTCGTGTCTCTGCACAATCAAATGTGTCCATGAGCTTGAGGGTGTGTCTGAGTGTGCAGCTGTATCTTATGCCTGCCTCTCATCTAGTTCTGAACTCAGCTAACTGTAATAATAACTAGACCGACTTAAAATTATCATGAACATAATCCACACACCAATTTAACTTAAATCTAATAGAGCTCTAATACGAACTAACTAGCTCAAATTTAATTCAACAATAAAAATGACACCTGAACTCCAATCTCAATTAGTCCTGCACACTAACACTAACTCTAAGATGTTTCTAATAAGAGCTCAAATTTATCCAATCTCTGACTCCTAAATGTATCCCAAATCTACTAATTAAAATCAACCCAAATTTCCCAGATTGCTTTTAAATTCTAAACCCAACCCTGACTCTACCCTAACCTGAACCCTAGTCATAGCCATAACCTGAACCCTAACCATAACCATAATTATGACCCTTTCCTGACCTCTATCATATGCCTGAACTAACCTAACCTTGGCCAAATCCTAACCCAGCTGTTGGTATTTTAGGAATGAGCTCATCTGTGTTCTGAAACGGTTCAGCCATTTCCTGGAGAGATGCAAGACATAGGCTAATAGGGAGGGATATTTGCCTGACTGGGGTCAGCCCCAATCTTTGGCATGAGTGGATTCTGCAGATGATCTCTTGGGGTCACGAGAGCAGGTGTAGACTCACTGGTCATGAAGAACCTTGAAAGGACAAGAATCTAGAAACACTTATAACCAAACTAGCTCTTACCTAGTTTTTCTTAGAATCAGCCTCATACAAGTACAGCGGCAAATACACCTATGTTACTGTAGCTGGTAACATCTAGCAGCTTTCCAATGTTGGGGACCCAACGCAGCTCAGTAGCAGCCTCAACCTGACCTTGGCTCTGGTTCTAGGTCTAGCCCTAGATTGCCCCCAGGTCCCTGACTCCATTCTGCAAGCTTCCTTTTCTCCCCCTTTTTAGTCCCTCAAATAATGACAAGAGACACTCAAGCCAGAGGAACATCTACCTTTACCCACAGTGACAAGGGTGAGAAAGTGTCCTCCTCATCTCTTCACAGTCAGTCCTAAATAGCCTCTCCCAGCTTCTCACTGGTGCCCCCGCCCGGGACAGCAGAATCGGCTCCAGGTCCTTCTGAGAGCCGCCTTGACCTCCTTGTTGCGGAGGCTGTAAATGAGCGGGTTGAGAGCTGGGATGACGAGAGTGTAAAACACAGATGCCATCTTGTCGGTGTCCAGGGCATAGCTGGAGCTGGGACGCAGGTACATGAAAATGAGTGTCCCATACAGCATGGCCACGGCCATGAGGTGGGAGCCACAGGTAGAAGCTGCTCGCCGGCGGCCCTCCGCGGAGCGCATGCGCATCACAGCCCCAGCGATGAAACCGTAAGACACGACAATAGCCAGCACCGTGGCGGTCTGGATGAAGCCACACACGGCAAAGAGGAGGAGTTCGTTGAGGCTGGTGTCGCTGCATGAGATGGCCAGCAACGGAGGGATGTCGCAGAAGAAGCTGTTGATTTCGCGGGAGCCGCAGAAGCTCAGGCGGAAGGTGAAGGTCGTGTGGACAAAGGCACTCAGTGCCCCGCCCAGGCAAGATGCGCCCAGCAGGGCCAGGCACAGGCGCCGCGACATGGCTGTTGTGTAAAGAAGAGGGTTTCCAATGGCCATGTAGCGGTCGTAGGCCATGGCTGCCAACAGGCAACACTCCGCATCAGCCAGCCCAGCAAACAGAAACATCTGGAGGGCACAGGCTGCGTAAGGGATGGTGGCGTGGGGCAACAGCAGGTCCACCAGCATCTTGGGGCCGATGGCTGAGGAATAGCAAGCATCCAGCAGGGAGAGGTTGGCCAGGAAGAAGTACATAGGTGTGTGGAGCCGGGAGTCCACGAGGATCAGCAGCGCCATGCCCACGTTTCCCAGCAGGCTCACCAGGTAGACGGGCAGGAAGATCAGGAAGAGGGTCAGGCGCAGGTCCCAGCGATCTGTGATGCCCAGGAGGGTGAATTCAGCAGGGGCCACCCTGACCCAGGTGAAGTTCTCTATAGTCATCCTGCTGGACAGAGCCTGCGGAGAGGCAAAGCAAAGGGGAGAGAGAGAAAGGTCATGACCAGTGCGGACGAGAAAGCACTGTGTACTGGGAGTCAAGTAGACTCGGGTTTCAGTCTTAACTGTGTAACAAAATTGCCGTGTGACCTTGGACAAGCCACGTGACGTCTCAAAACCGTCGTTTCTCACTCTGAGACATGACTACAGCTTCACCTTCAAAAAGACCGGAGTCATGTCTGTCTAACTCACTTTTGTATCCACAGTTCTGAGAACATTGCCTGGCACATAGTAGGTGCTCAATAAATATTTGTTAAATGAATGCTGAATGGAATGATAGTGTCTGGGCAGAAAGAGTCTCCTGATCTAAAGGGGAACTCCCATGGGTCTTAAGTTTTGCTGGGAGGACATCTTTCCACAGGAGCAAGACCCGGGAAAGGAGAGAGTAGCAGTGGCTGGAGGTAGGAAGAAATGGAAAGAATAGATTTGAATGTATTCCTGGACCAGACTCCTCCCTTCGCTGAACCTCAATTTTCTCATCTGTGTAATGAGGGGAAAAAAGCTGCAAAGTTTCAATGAGATAATGCATGTAAAGCATTTCACACAGGGCCTGGCACAAAGTGTGCATTTAAGGAAGGTTTGGTGAATTAAATTGAATTGAGCTAGATGCCTTGCCTCGATACTGGAAGGAATCAACTTTAAGGTGGTCAAAAGTAGTGGAATTACCAGGAAATGCAATGCTGCTTTTACACTTGGTCCTTCTACCTAGGTAGGACCCATTTCCTTTTTATGTGTTTGACAGAAATGTTCACTGATGCACTCAAAGAAAACTCAGCTTCCCCCTGGTTCGTGCCCTGCTTATATCATCTATCTGCCCTTCATCATTCTGTTGTACTTATTTTTTATGTGTCCCTTTCTCCTGAGGGTTTCGAGTTCCTTGCTTCAATATTCATCCAACAAACATTTATCGAATACTACTGTATGCTAAGAAGGACCCTGCAATTCAACGCTTAATGAATATTAGTTGAATGTATGAAACAGTGAGGAGTATGAGTACTAGCACTATGCAGACTTGGTTTTGAGCCCGGGTCCACCACTTTATGGTGTGTAACTTTGGGCAAGTCAATTCACCTCTCTGAGCATGCTTTTTCATTGTAAGGTACGAAACCCTTCTGTTGAAGGATTCTCTGAGGCAATAGGTATGCAGCACAGGGCCTGGAGCTCTTTCCTCTTCCTTCAAGAGAAGTTTAGATGTTTGGGACCCACCGTGTCTGGTGAGGATGATGAGGGTCTTCCTACAAAGCACAGCTGGGATGAAAATATTTGATGGTTATCTCAAGTTGGTGAGGTCGAGCTGGTAAGAATGTAAATTGGGACATTTTTTGGAAAACACTTTGGCAGTCACTGTCCCCAACTGTGCAATACCCTAGTGTCTCAATCTGCCTGGACTGCTATAACAAAGTACTGTCGGCTGGGTGGCTTAAACAACAGACATTTTTGTACTTCTGGAGGCTGGGAAGTCTGAGATCATGGTTCCAGCACAGTCGGGTTCTTGTGAAGGCCCCCCTTTCTGACTTGCTAATATCTGCCTTCTTACTCTATCCTCACATGGCAGAGACAGAGAGCAGGCTGTCTGGTCTCTATTAAGAGCACAGATCTCATCATGAGGATCCGACCCTCATGACCTCATGTAAATCTATCTCCCAAAGTCCTCATTCCCAAATTCTATCACATTGGGGGGTAGGGCTTCAACATATGAATTTGCATGGGAGCCACAAACAGTTGATAACATCTAGTAATTCCACTTCTGAGTGTTTACTTTTGAAAACTCTCACACATACACACAAGGAGACAAGCACAAGGGTGTACACACTCCTGGACTGTCTGTGATGGCCAAACATTAGCCAAATCTCAGTGTTTATTAGTAGGCTCATGGGGGTTAAACCGAAATGGATTCAACTTCTATGTATCAATGTGGAGAAATCTCAAAAACATATTGAGACGAAAACATAATTTGCAGGAAAAGTATACAGATTGACAAAAACCAGAAAACAATAGTATATATTTTTATGTATGTGTATATAAAACATACTGCTGGTTTTTCCGCCCAGAGATGGGGTTCCAGCTAAAGGGATCTAGGACATCTCAGAGGGTTTCATCCCCTTTGCCCATCCCCATTTCCAGAGTCGATCCTTCTTATCTTTTAAGACTCAGTTCAGGGGTGATTTTTTCCCCCCAGGGAATCTATCTGAACACTCAACCATCCAAAGCTTGCAGGCTGGAACCCTGCTCACTGGGCTGTGTGTTATATAGCCCTACTCCGTTGTTTTATAATTACCTAAGTGTTTGTCTCCCTCACCTAATCAAACGTTTGGGACCATACCTAATTCTTCCCTCTGTCCTTAGGGATACAGAATTTTAGGGATCTTCCCCTCTTCCTTGGTGAGATCACTGGTAGAGATTAGACAGCCTCTAGGGGTGAAGTGTGGGGTTCCAGCTCCATCCAACTACATGTTCTCCATGAATGAAGTCAGCTGACTGGCTGAAACTCTGCGTCCAGAACCCAGTTGGTGGCACCCCACCGTGTGTTTCTATTGGTCCACATGGAAAGCAAACACTACTCACCTTCACAAAGAGGAAGGGAGCTTCTTTGAGCACCTCCCCACTTCTCCATCTGTAAAATGGGAATAATGAGAATTCAGGGCTTTTGAATTGCTTTTAATTTTGGGGCACGAGGACCCCCAAATTTTAGTTAAGTAGCTATCATGCAGTGTGTGTGTGCGTGTGCACAGAACATAGGGTTCATTCTCTATTCATTTCTCTCTGATGCCTTACTGCCCATGAGGAATAACCCTGACATTCTAGGGTGTCTTTCCTTGAAGGTGAGAAAACTGAGTTCCAAAGAAGGAAGGAGTCTTGCCGCAAGATATAGGGCTTTGAAAGTTGGGGCTTCAACTCAGATCTGGCTCCAAATCCAATTCACTTTGTCACTAGGCAGAGACCTTAATTAGGTTTCTTAATATATCAGCAAGCTTGTGGTTGCCATGGCTTGCCTCAGGCCTCTCATCTTTAGATTGAGCAGATTGGACCAGATCAATGGTTCACAGTCTACTCTGTGGACTTCCATCGTTAGAATTACTGGTGGAGCTTTGTGAAAAACATACATGGCCATGCACAGTGCCCACAGATTCTGATTTAGTTGATGTAGAGCATGGCTGAACAATCTATACTTGAAAAAAAAAAAAGTTCCAGGTGATTCTGACAGTCAGCTTGATTTAAGACCCCAAGCAGCAGAACTTCTCAATCTTTCATGTGCATGGGGATCACCTAGGGATCTTGTTTAATGCAGATTCTATCTCAGAAGGACTGGGGAGGGGCCTGAGGTTCTGTATTTCTAACAGACTCTCAGATGCTGCTGATGCTGCTAGGGAACAGGGTTTGAATAGCAAGACCCTTGTTTGGATTGGACAGCGCTTCCAGCTCTGACATCTTAGGGTTCTAGCTCTCTGGAACATTTTCTTAGCCTCTTCCTGCTAGTTCCTTTTTCTCTGCTGATACCTTTGTTTTGATTCGTCCTCTCTCTCCAGCCTCCGCTCTACTTATGAACACATGTAAGTCTGGTGAGGCTGGCTTCCTGGCATTTCTTAATATGTGGCTTTTCCATTTCCTACCACGTTTGAGTTCTTAGCTCATTCTTCCCTAGCACACAGACACAGCCTATGTCTTGGTCCAGACACCGGCTGCTGTCACCGTGATGGTGTGTGGTTATTGGGTTGGTCAGACGTACCTAGATGTTGAAGGTCAGTGAGGAGTTCCTCTGGCAGAGCAGCTCTGGCCCAGCCTTTGAGGTGAGAATGGCGGAAGGAGGTAGCAGGGACGTGCCCCACCCCAGAGGTAGGAGCAGGGGGACGTGTACGCTTCTTGAGCCTCTTTCTGTTTTCCTCCTGACTCCTCCTTCCCTCTCTACTGTCTTGGACTCCAAGGAGACTCTCCACATCCTTTGGGGACTCCGTGACAGCTAGTGGCAGGGGAATGCCAGGGATGACTCACTCCTCGGTGCCTGGGGAGGTTGGAAAAGTTTGGCTGAGTGGGTCCCTAGGCTCTGCTTGGGAAGACAGCCATGCTACTTGATGAGAGAGGTCTCTTTGTCTCACTTTCCCTGCCCATTTTTCTAGTTTGTGTTTGACCTTCTACACAAACACAAATTTTCCTAACCCGTCACATTGCTCCTCTCACCTGAGATGTCCAGCCGCTTCCTTGCTTGGAAAATTCTTCCTTTGTGGCAGAACCAGCTCAAGTGTCACTTTCTGCCGGGAGCCTTCCTGCCTCTGTGGCAGAGCCACTCCCTCCCTCTGTGCATCGAGGAGACGTACACTGTACACCAGAGCACGGATCCAACACAGACAAGAAAACATAGGATTGTGTCTGATCCTGCAGCGGACTGGGCCAGGGCCAGGCATGGAGTCAGCACTCAGGAAATTAAATCAGACCTCTTGGGGATGGGCCCAGGCATAGGTGATTTTTAAATCTCCCAAGGGTGAAAACCACTTGGCATGTCCATCCAGGGTTGAGAATCACTTCTCAAGAGATGGGAATGAACCAAATAGCCAGGGTCTCTCTCTCTCTCTCTCTCTCTCTCTTTTTTTTTTTTTTTGGCATGGATCTTATAGGGAGAAAGAGTCAGACCTGAGTAAATGAAAACACAGGGGAGAGTGTTTCAGGCAGGAGTAATGGCATGTGTGAAGGCCTGGAGGTGGGAACGCAAATGGCACATTTGAAGAATTGAAAGGCCGGTGGGGTTGGAGCTCTGAGAATGATGGAGAAAGAGGTGTGACTGAGCCTAGAGAAGTAGGTAGAGGCCAGATAGTGGAGGCTTACAGGCCATTTTGAAGTATTTGTTTTTATCTTCAAAGCAGGGAGCTGCTACTAAAGTTTTAAGGAAGGGCTGAGACATGATAAGATTTACATTTCCAAAAGATCACTGACTGCTGTGAGCAGAAGGGAGTGGAAAAGAGACCAGTCAGGAGCCTGGTCATAGTCCAGGCTAGAGATGATGGTGATCTAGTGAAGAAAGTGCACATGTGGGACTGGGGGCCAAAGCAGGAAGCCTTTGAGAAAGCAAAATACTCAAGAAGCAGAGGAAAGCTCTGGGCATCTCCCAGGCAGGACTACCATTTAAGTAAGAGTGGGTCTGTGACTCTAGAAGTCATGGGTTGGGCATTGTGGCAGAGACGAGAGAGAGAGAGAGAGAGAGAGAGAGAGAGAGAGAGAGAGAGAGAGAGAGAGAGAACGAACCCTTAGGATTCTGGTCCCAGCTCTGGAGGGGGGCAGAAACCTGACACATCACCAGAGACAACAGCTTCTAGCAGTGTACGCAGGGCTCCTCCACGTGGAGACTCTCATGAAGGAATCACATGTCCTACTAAGAACTTCCCTTCCTATTGAAGCTAGGGTGGGAATATGTTCCAGTAAGAGTGGGAATAGTACTCCTAATTCATCTGATGTTACCAATACTGATCTAGAAACCTGGCGTTTGGCACACACTATCCATAACACTGGGCATGGGTATTCTCTTTCTGACACTCAAACTGCACAGGAAGCTCATCAAACTGCTGACCAAAAGGATCCTAAAAATACCACCACCAGAGCCATGTGTGGTTATGCTCAGGTTTAGGATGGTATTGTGTGGCTCATCACAGGGTATGGACATTTGAGCACCTGGGCTCCCCTATGCTGGGAACAGAAAAAAGTCACTGTAAACAGAACCAACTCAACTCACCTGCACCAGAGATATGGGATGAATGTCCCCAGAGCTGCATAGTTGTTCATTTGCATTAAAGGACAGCAGTCACTTTGGCACTGACTGGTCGTGTTGCTCAGGTACACACTGGGCAGCTGCGAAGGGGTGCAA
>CM053509.1:153970923-154002821 GCA_028627145.1 Eidolon dupreanum | reverse complement strand
GTAGAGAAGACTTTGTGCTTCCCCCCAGCAGAGGGGACCCTGAGGATGGTATGGATGATGTGGGCATAAGACACTACCACGCAGGTGAGAGGAATCATGCCAGAGATAACAGCTTCAGTTAACATCATGACTTGAAAAAGTTGGGTGTCTGAGCAGGCAAGTTTGAGAAGTGGGGGTACATCACAGAAGAAGTGTGGGATGGAATGGGAGGCACAGAAAGAGAACTGAGACATCAGGAGAGTGAGTGAGAAGGCCAGGACATGGGAGCAGAGCCAGGATACAGTGACCAGCAGCAGACAGCGTTGGGGGCACATGATCATGGTGTAGTGTAGTGGAAGACAGATGGCCACGTAGCGGTCATATGCCATCACAGCCAGCAGGAAGTCATCCAGCAGAGTCAATGCCATGAAGAAATACATCTGCACAAGGCACCCAGTGCGGGAGATGGTGTGGTCCTGTGTATGGATGTTCACTAACAGGTTGGGGACAATGGTACAGGAGAAGCAGGTATCGATGAAGGACAAGTTGGCCAGGAAAAAGTACATGGGGGTGTGGAGGTGCTGGTCAGAACCTATGGCCAGGATGATGAGCAGGTTCCCCAACACGGTGACCAGGTACATGGCCAGGAAGAGGCCGAACAGGAGTGGCTGCTGCTCTGGGTGTTCAGAGAAGCCCAGGAGCAGGAAGTCAGAGATGCTGCTGTGGTTTCTAATTTCCTTTGAAGGCAGAGAAATTAGAGAAGGATCTTGCTTAAATAAAGATGGGCTTTGAATATTATAGAGTCCAATGTTTGGTCTGTTTTTCTTGATTCGTGGAAGAGGTTGCTAAGATTTTGCAGTGGCTGTGCTGGTTTGCACACATGTACTCATCTGAGGGCTGTGGACTATGAATATAAAGCATCAGAACGGAATTGTAGGTTGGGTTCTATATTGCTGAAATATGACATTTCCCACATAAATTGACTAAATGAGACTGACTTGGGTTCACCTGAAAGAACGTCTTCAAATATAATTCCCTTTTAAAAGAAACTTTTGAACAACTTTAGTTTAAAATTAGTGTTAGTTTTATTATGTTATTGTCAAGGTCATTTGGGAATCATTCATATACTAGGATTTAATGGCCAAAACAAATTGCTTTGTGTGTGTGTGTGTGTGTGTGTGTGTGTGTGTGTGTGTGTGAGTATGTGTGTATTGAGGGAGAGGGCAGCAAGACTGGTTTCTTCAGAGATGAGCTATCTTGGATTCAGGGGTCTCTAAGTGGACTGGGGGTGCTCAGGCTCCTTCGTTATTAATGGTCATTCCAGTGAGTTAGTGTATTTCTGAGAAAATTACAGATGATAGGCTTTTTATCATAGGACACATTTTTTTTTTTCATTTTCATCATCAATTGATCTTAGCATCTACTGTTTTAATATCTGGGCTTTGAAATTCTGGATTAGGGGTGAGAATCCTTTCTGTGTTCCCTATTCTCAGTCTTTCCTTGGTCATTTACTTGACTTTGAGTCTGTTTCCTAGTTTATAACTATGTGTGACTATTTCATAGAGTCATTGAAGTTATGAATAAGAAAATACACATGGAGGTACATTAGTATTAGGGAGAGTGACGTCATTGTTTTCTGAGCAGTAGATGATGAAGTATGAATATGGAACACACGAGGTCATGGAAAAGCATCAGTGTGCCTCACATGTCTTTTAAAAACTTGGGAAAAGTTTTCTCCTTCCAATTCTTGCTTTTTATATCTATAACACATAGATAACAAACCTAGGGAGAGGCTTGTTGAAGACATCAAATGCTAGAATCAGTGGAAGGTTTTCCATGAACCATGATGTACAATTGAGATGAGAAATTTTAATGTTCCTCTTTGATAGTGTAGAGGATTAAATGCAATGAACTGTCTGTGGCAGCATGTGTTAATGTCATGTTTAGTGTCATGATAAAGAATATAATACACTCTGGAGTCTGATTGAATTTTCCCACTCTTTATTCTTGATGTGACCTTGTGAGCGTCACTTGAACTTTTTTGGCTTCAGTTTCTACACCTGTTGATAGGGATAATAATAGAGTTAACTGAGTAGAGTGGAAATGCGGATCAAATTAAATTTAAAACCGGTTATACAATATGTACTAGTAAGCTGGCTTACAGTATGCACTCAAATATGTGAACTGATATTGTTATTGCTGTTTTTAAGAAAGCGATGGTGCTTTTTTGTAGTGTCTTGGCCACTGCCTGCAAGTTGGGCTTGTGAATTGTGAGATGTCAGTATAAATGTCATCGTCGTTGTCGTCATCATCATCATCATCATCAACACCACCTTTGAAGGATTATAACTCTACTCAGAACTTTTGATGGCAAAGCATTTGTTTTGGCATATGGAAACCAAGTGTAAATGTGGTCCAATAGCTTATTCCTCAGAGCCCCCAGTTATTAATTGTATAATGGGAATAAATAAGTCTATCTTAAAAGTTATTTGATGGCTCAAGTTCTAAGAAAAAGGATGTGACTGGGGTTAGTAAACCTTAAGTGGATGTAGAGGGGTTAATTACTGGTGGGTACCTGATTTGATGCTTGAGAGTGAATTTAGAACCACGCCTGCCTGAGGGAACTGAGAGATTTATGCTTTGTTAGCACATAGATGTTCTGTCCTGTTATTGATGGACTTTGGAGAAGGTTGTCTGAAACCCGTTCTCCAGTATACTGTAAGTCTGACTGTTAAGTATGTGATGAACACCAGAATTAGATGCCCCTCGTGGTGAACGGAAGAGCCAGAAAATGATGGGCAGATAGAGATGAAAAGAGAAATGAAAAAAGGGAGAAGCTTGATGGGATTTGTGTATGTGCGTGTGTGTGTGTGTATGTGTTTTGTTCTATAGGCAGTGTGTGCCCACATGTGTGTACAGGTGAGCCTTTGGTAGACTCTGCTCTCTCTCCCCATCCCCATGCCTCAGTTCTTACCTGGAGATACTGGCCAGCCTCCATCTGTGATACCTCCAAGAGGGAGATTGAGTTCACTGCCACACTGTCTGCCCAAGAAGTCATGGCCAGAGTCGTAGAGCCCTTCCCCGTCGATAGGAACAGCAGAGACTGAAGACTCGGGTCTTTAATGGTAGCTCAGGCATGGGAGCCAGGAGGAGATCTGACTTTTCACAGGCAGTGTCTCCTGGGACCCATTCCCAGACCTCTTAGAGAGAAGATGGAGTAGATGTCCAAACTTACAGCTGTCTCCTCTAGACTTGACTCCCTGAGTTCCAGATAATTTTATGAGATTGACTAGGGCTGGGATCCATGAGAGCAACTTGGTTATGCCCTTGGGTGAAGTGCAGCTTGGATCCATTCTCCCAGCTTTAACCCTTAATCAGGTCCATCTCTCTCTTATGCAGTCCACACTTTTTCATTAGAGCTCTGTTCTCAAGAACAAAATAAAATATGTCTCAGAAAATAAGTAAAAAGTAAAAGTGAAATAGATTGGAGTTCACACCCATTGCCTTCAAATGTCATGTAGAAGTACCATTTTTATTTTATATCACCCCAGACAACAGCAATATATATAGTATGTAGATCTATATAAGTTCCATGGTGTGCTCTCTGGACTTATTTATTTTATTTGTAAATGTATGTTACATATAAAAGAGTGTATATAGCGTGTATGTGCTAGTTAAAGAAGAATAATAAAATTAATGCCCGTTCTCTCACCTCTCAGCTTAAATAGTATATGGTTTAATACTTTAGACACTGTATGCACCTGTTTTTGATCATATTCCTTCTTTCCTCTTTAGAGGAAACCACCATGGTGAATATTGTCCACCATTTTCTTCTATTCCTTTGTAGTTTTGCCTAATAGACATTGTTTGGTAGGTCACCAGAAAGATGTGAGAGCTAAATTTGGGCAATTATAGAGGCTCCTCTTCCCTTCCCTGGCCTTGGACCGGAAGTTCTCTCCTCTGTTCCCATCATTTTCAAGGAGACAACCTTGAGAGAGCAACGTGGTGTTGAGATCACCTGGACCCTATATGTCACTGAACCCGGTTAAAGCCTCTATGTAAACTTAAAGATACTGGCAGGCGATGGGGAGAACCTACTGGTCTCCTGGCGCCTAAGGCCAGCCACTGAAGTAAGTTCCCTTGTTTGTTAAACTGGTCACCTACCAATCTGGAGAGGCCAGATGTTCTTCATTCTCTCCGTCCATTTCGTCTGCCAGGGCCAGTTTGACATGTCTATGTGTCGAACCTGTCTGTTTAGAGCATTCCGTGGATTTGCTTCTTTTTTTTTTTTTTTTCTCGTAAGTGGAATTAAACCTTTTTTGCCATCTTCTATAGATGGCTTATGTGCTCTGCATTATTTTTTTTTAGATTTATTCATGCAAATGCACGTAGCCGAAGGGCATTCATGTTCACTGTTGTCTTGTGCAGGTCTCACCCCCTTGTTATAAATTCTTGTCGTCCACTGAATATCAGATTTCAGAACTGTTGATTCTGGGTTTATATGTATTTTGTGTATGATTCCTATACAGTTTCTGGGTGAGCACTCCGAAAACAAATACATAATATTTCCATAGCAGAATGGGTGACTATTCACACTAAATCCCACTTACACAGACCATTAATAGCCTCATGTAAATTCAGATCATGTTTTCCTTCTTTCTAAATGAGTTCACTTAAAAAATATTTTTCTTGTCATAGCTTTTGTAAGTTGGAGATGTAGATAGATATTGTGGTGGTATATGGTAGCATTAGTTGTATTTTAAACACTGAAAAGAAAATGTGGTATATATAGAATTGAATATTACTCAGCCACAAGCAAAGATGAAATACTGCCATTTGTAACAACATGGATTGATTTTGAGATTATCATGCTAGTGAAATAAGTCAGACAGAAAAAGTTGAGAACCGTATGATTTCACTCGTATATGGGATATAAAACTGAAAGCAACAAATGAAAATTCAAACAGAAACTCATTGACACAGACAGCAGTTCAGTGCTTACCAAAAAGAAAGTGGGGAGTGTGTGGGGTAGAAAAGGGTAATGGGTATTTAATATATGGTGATGAAAGGAGATTTGACTTTGGGTGGTGAACACACAGTGCCATTCAAGATGATGTATTATTGAATTGTATACTTGAAACCTATATAATTTTATCAAGCAGTGTCACCCAATAGATTTAGTAAAAATCAAAATAAGAAATGAAATAGTGAGACATAACACATACAGAAAACTGCACAAAACACAAACATACATCCAAGAAAGTATTGGGAACCAATCACCTATGTATCCCTTCCCAGGTTTAGAAGTAGAACATTTCCAACTGGTCTGAAGCTCTTTTTTGTGTCCAGCTAATCATCACTTTTATCTTCTTCTCCAGGTAGAATAATCCCTGTCCTCGTAATCTTTAATTTTAATTTTGCCTGTTATTGAACTTTGTGTAAAGGCACTCATACGTTTTGTAGTTTTTGGCTTCTTTTGTTCAATATTCTACTTTCTGAGACTTATCTAGATAACTGTTATGTAGTTTTATTTCTGTAATCTTTTTTAGCATCATTTTATTTTTATTTTTAATAATTTTATTGGAGTGACGTTGGTCATTGGTTATTAACATTATGTGAGTTTAGAATGTGCACTTCCATAGATTGCATTGTGTGCTCTCCACCCAAAGTCTAGCCTCCTTCCATCACCATATATTTGACCCCTTTGCCTTTTCATTTTGTCAATGTTTTTGTTTGTTTGTTTGTTTTTGCTATACAGAAGTTTTTTAGTTTGATGGAGTCTCACTTGTTCATTTTTGCTTTTGTTGCCTTTGCTTTTAGTGTCAGATTTTAAAAATCATTGTGAAGACCGATGTCAAGGAGTTTACCTCCTATATTTTCTTCTAGGACTTAAGTTCATGTTTTCAGTTCCTTTGGAGTTCGTTTTTGTATATGATGTGAGATAGTGGTTCAGATTCATTCTTTTGTATGTGGCTGTCCAGGTTTCTTAACATCATTTATTGAAAAATTGTTTTTTCCCCACAGTATATTCTTGGCTTTTTCTGTTATAAATGAATTGACTATACATGCATGGGATTATTTCTGTGCTCTGTATTCTGTTTTATTGATGTGTCTTTTTTTTTATATCCCGATACCATACTTGATTACTATAGTAATAGTAATATTGTCTGCAATCAGGGAGTGTGATGCCTCAGCTTTGTTCTTTCTCAAAGTTTCTTTGGCTAGTTGGAGTCTTTTGTTGTTTCATACAGATTTTAGGATTTTTTTTACATCTTATTTATTAATTTATTTATTTTTAACATTTTATTTGTTTTTCCCCTCTTCCTCTCCCCTCTCCGCTCTGGTAACCACTAGTCCATCGTCCATGTTCATGAGTCTCTGTTTGTCCTGTTCATTTGCTGCTTTTAAGTTTATATTCCACATATAAGTGATATCATATGATTTTCAACCTTTTCTGTCTGGCTTATTTCACTTCGCATGAGTATCTCAAGGTCCATCCATGTTGTCGTGAATGGCAGTATTTCATCTCTTCTAATGGCTGAGTAATATTCCATTGTATATATGTATCACAGCTTCTTTAGCCAGTCATCTATCGTAGGACATTTCTGTTGCTTCCATGTCCTGGCCACTGTGAATAATGCTGCTATGAACATCGGTGTGCAAATATCTTTATGGATATGAATTTTCAAGTCTTTGGGGTAAATACCCAGTAGAGGGATTGCTGGATCATATAGTAGATCAATTCTTAGTTTTTTGAGGAACCTCCATACTGTTTTCCATAGTGGCTGTACCAATTTGCAGTCCCACCAGCAGCGTATGAGGGTTCTTATTTTTTCACATCTTCTCCAACATTTGTTATTGTCCTGTTGATTATAGCCATTCTAACAGGTGTGACATGGTATATCATAGTTTTGATTTGTATTTCTCTAATAGCTAGTGATGTTGAGCATCTTTTCATATATTTGTTGGCCATTCGTATGCCCTCTAGGGAGAAGTGTCTGTTCAGGTCCTCTGCCCATTTTTTGATTGGATCGTTAGTTCTTTTGTTGTCATTGAGTCATATGGGTTCTTTGTATATTTTGGATATTAGGCCGTTATTGGAGGCATTACTTGCAAATATATTTTCCCATTTGGATAGTTGTCTCTTTATCTTGTTGATGGATTATTTGCTGAACAGAAGCTTTTCAGTTTGATGTAGTCCCACTCATTTATTTTAGCTTTTACTTCCCTCACTTTTGAAGTCAAATACATAAAATCTTCTTTAAGTCCAAGGTCCTTGAGTTTAGTTTCTATGTTTTCTTCTATGCATTTTATTGTTGCAGGTCTTCTATTCAGGTCCTTAATCCATTTTGAGTTAATTTTGGTGTGTGGTGATAGACAACAGTCTAGTTTCTTTCTTTTGCAGGTTGCTTTCCAGTTTTCCCAGCACCATTTATTGAAGAGGCTTTCCTTTCTCCATTGTATGTTTTTTTTTTTTTTTTTCAAAAATTATTTGCCCGTATAAATACGGGTTTACTTCTGGACCCTTGGTTCTCTTCCACAGTTTAATGTCTGTTTTGCTGCCAATACCATGCTGTTTTAATTACTGTTGCTTTGTGGTATAATCTGAAGTCGAGCAGAGTGATGCCTCCAGCCTTGTTCTTTTTTGTAAGGATGGCTTTGGCAATGCTTTGGCAATGGGTCTTTTGTGCTTCTTTACAAATCTAATAATTTTTTGTTCTATTTCTTTAAAAAATGCCAATGGGATTTTGATGGGGATTGCATTAAATCTGTATAATGCTTTAGGTAATATGGTCATTTTAACTATGTCGATTCTTCCAATCCAAGAACACGAAATATCTTTCCATTTCTTTGTATCTTCTTTGATTTCTTTTAATAGGGTCTTATAGTTTTCATTATATAGGTCCTTTATGTGTTTTGTTAGATTTATTTCTAGGTATTTTATTCTTTTTGTTGCAATTACAAAAGGAATTATTTTTCCATTTCTTTTTCTGACACTTTGTTATTAGAGTATAGGAATGCTATGAATTTTTGAATGTTGATTTTGTATCCAGAAACTTTACTGTATTTACTTATTGTTTCTAGTAGTGTTCTTTAGGGTTTTCTATATAGAGGATCATGTCATCTGCAAATAATGACAGTTTGACTTCTTCATTTCCTATTTGGATGCCTTTTATATCTTTCTCTTGTCTGATTGCACTCGCTAGGACCTCCAATGTTATATTGAATAACAGCGGTGATATTGGACAGCTTTGCCGTGTTCCTTATCTTAGAGGAAAGGTTTTTAGTTTTTCATCATTAAGTATAATGTTAGCTGAGGGCTTGTCATATATGGCCTTTATTATATGAAAGTACTTCCCTTTTAAACTGATACTAAGTGTTTTGATCATAAATGGGTGCTGTATCTTGTCGAAGACTTTTTCTGCGTCTATTGATATGATCATATGATTCTTATTTTTTAATTTGTTTATGTGGTGTATCACATTAATCATTTTGTGTATGTTGAATCATCCCTGTGCCCCGGGGGTGAAGCCCACTTGATTATGATGTATAATCTTCTTAATAGGTTGCTGTATTCAATTCACTAGTATCTTATTTAGGAGTTTTGCATCTGTGTTCATGAGAGATATTGATCTGTAGTTTTCTTTTTGGTATCAGGGTGATATTGGCCTCATAAAATGAGTTGGGAAGTATTGCCGCCTCTTGATTTTTTGGAAGCGTTTGAGGAGAATAGGTATTAAATCTTCTTTGAGTGTTTGGTAGAATTCACTGGTGAAGTCATCTGGTCCTGGATTTTTACTTTTGGTAGGTTTTTGATGATTGTTTCAATTTCCATACTGCTGATCGGTCTATTTAGATTTTCCAGGTCTTGATTCAGTCTAGGAAGGTTGTATTTTTCTAAGTAATGGTTCATTTCTTCTAAGTTATTAAATTTGGTGTTATATACTTTTTCACAGTATTCTTGTATGTCCCTTTGTATTTCTGCAATGTCTGTCGTAATTTCCCCTCTTTCATCCCTGATTTTATTTGTGTCCTTTCTCTTTTTTCTTTAGTGAGTCTATTAATGTTCTCAAAGAACCAGTTCTTTGTTGCATTTATTTTTCTATTGTTTTTTTTTTTTTCATTTTCAATTTCATTTATTTCAGCTCTAATTTTGATTATTTCTTTCCGTCTGCTGAGTTTAGGCTTCATTTGTTCTTCCTTTTTTAGTTTTTTAAGATGAAGTGTTAGGTTGTTTATTTAGGCTCGTTCTTGTTTTTGAAGGTAGGCCTGTAATGATATGAACTTTCCTCTTTGACTTCTTTCGCCATCACCCAAAAGTTTTACTATGTTGTACTATCATTATCATTCGTTTCTAGGTATCTCTTGATCTGTCTCTTTTTTTTTTCCCCTGACCGAGTTATTTTTCAGTAGCATGTTGTTTAATCTCCATGTATTTGTGGTTCTTCCTGATTTCTTTTTGTAGTTGAACTCTAGTTCAAAGCATTATAATCAGAGAATATATTTGTTGAGGCTATCTCTGTGTCCCAGTATGTGGTCGATTCTTGAGAATGTTCTATGTGTACTAGAGAAGAATGTATAAACAGCTGTTTTGGGATGGAAGGCTCTGTAAATGTCAATTATGTACGACTGGTCTAATGTATCATTTAAGGATGATATTTCCTTATTAATTTTCTGTTTGGATGATCTGTCCATATTTAACAGTGGGTATTTAGGTCCCCTACTATGATAGCATTTTGGTCTTTTTCTCCCTTTAGTTCTGTTAGTGATTGCTTTATATATTTTGGGGCTCCTTGATTGGGAGCATAGATATTAATAAGTGTTATGTCTTCTTGGTGCATGATTACTTTTATCATTATGAAGACCCCTCAGTATCTTTCTTTACCTTTTTTATTTTGAAATCTATTTTGTCTGATATTAGTACTGCAACTCTCGCTTTTTTCTGAATGCTATTTGCTTGAAATATCATTTTCCACCCTTTCACTTTGAGTCTATATTTGTCTTTGGAACTGAGATGTGTCTCCTGGAGGCAGTATATGCTTTGTTTAGTTTTTTGATCCAATCTGCACCTCTGTGCCTTTTTATTGGTGAGTTCAGTCCATTTACATTTAGGATGATTATTGAAATATGAGGTCTTCTTATAGCCATTTTCTCTTTTGCTTCCTTATCCTTGTGTTTCTGTTTTCTTTTTTTTTTTGGTTGGCTTTGGTGAGTTTTCCCTCTGTTCTTTTTGTTTTATGTTATATACTTCAGTTCTGAATCTTTGGTATGTGTTTACCATTGTGAATATATAAAGGATAGTTTTATATATATATACAATTGTCCATTTTCTTCTGTGTATGTCTTATCACCATTCCCCTTTGTGAATTTGGATCTTTGAACCCTCCCCTTTTCAGTCATTGTTGTCTCAATTTGTCCCTATGTATGCTGAACATTCATTACTATCTTGCTAGAGCAAATCTCTTCTTATTTTAAGCTTATAATGCCCTGTTCCTAGTAAGGGTTACACTCTTCTGGTTTTATCAGCCTGCTAGTCACCTTACTCCTAATTATTATTATTATTTTTGTCATTTTGTTTTAGGTGAGCTGACCACTTTCAGTATTTCCTATAGTGCAGGCCTCATAGTGGAGGATTCCCTCAATTTTTGTATGTCTAGAAGGTCTTAATTTCTCCTTCATCTCTAAAGGAGAGTTTAGTTGGATACATTATTCTAGGCTGTTAGTTCCTTTAATTTAATAGTTTGAATATTTGATTTCACTTCTTTCTGGCTCGTAAGGTTTGTGCTGAGAAGTTCGACGATAATCTAATGGGTTTTCCTTTATAGGTTACCATCTTCTTTTCTCTGGCTGCCCTGAGAATTCTGTCTGTGTCATTGATTTTTTGCTAATTTTAATACAATATGTCTTAGTGAAGGCCTTTTTGGGTTCAGATAATTGGGTGTTCTATTGACCTCTTGAATTTCAAGCTCCAACTCATTCTTTAGATTTGGGAAATTCGTGTCAACTATTTGTCTGAAAATGCTTTCTAATCCCTGCTCCATTTCTTTGCCTTCAATAATGCCCATTATTTTTATGTTTCCTCTCCTGATGGTATCAGCTAGTTCTTGAATTTCTCTTTCATTATATTTCATTCTTTGGTTTTTCTCTTCTACCTTTTGTTTTATTTCTAGATTTCTGTCTTTGGTATCACTGATCCTTTCCTCCATTTGGTTGACTCTGTTTCCCAAGCTTGTTGTTTCTTTTTTCAACACTTGCAGTGTGTTCTTTATCTCCAGAAGGTCTATTTGGTTCTTTTTGATGGTTTCAGTCTCTTTACTAAAGAACTCATTCTGCTCAAATAGTTGTTTTTTCAATTCTCGAAGTTATTGATATGATTCGTTTTTGATCTCATTGAGTTTTTTTCAGAAGTTCTATCCTGAAATCTCTGTCATTTGAGTAGCATATTTCTATGTCTGTAAGCTTCTTTTCTAGAGATTTTTCTCTTTCTTTCTGAGATGCCTTGTCACCTTGGTTGTTCATAGTGTTTAATGGACTATTTCTCTGCCTGGGCATTAATTGAAGTGTATTCTGCTTTCCCCACCCCTAGAAAGAAGATTTATCATATAATGGTCCCTAGCTTGTTGCAAAGAACTTGTTTTTCTTTTGATTTCCAGTAGGTGGCATCTAAGCCTCTTGAATCTCTGCTTTATATAAAGTCTTAATAATGTCTTTTTTTCCCTTATAGATGTTTAATCATGCTTGCTACCCTCAGTCTCAGTTCCTGTCAGTATTGGCAACAGTTTCAGTAGTGTTTGCTCAGATTTTCCTGGGGCTTGGCAGGTGTGGGGTCTCAGAGGGTGTGGGGAGATAGGCCCTATGGATTGGAAGCTGAGGGCTGCGGCTTAGCCTTGGTTTTGCAACCGCGGCTGGTAAAAATCAACTATTATTTCTCTGCCATCCCCGTTTCTCTGCCTTCTGCCCTGATGACTGGGCACTACCGCCAGCTAGCCATGAGGAGCTCACAGTACTCCCAGGCAGGACTGTTCAGGAAAGTCGCCGTACCTTCTCCCCTCCCCTTACTCCAGCAGGGAGCTCCGGAGGCTGCAAAGGCAGCTTCTTTATTTGTCCCAGTCCACCATCTGACACCTGGGGTTCTGACTTGTGGTAACTTTTATACTCACATCCCATGCTCAGACATGCTGGTGTGCATTTTGGGTGTTTTTGTTGAGTTTTAGATGTTTAGCTTATTGCTGTTTCAAGGGGAAAGATCTGAGGATGGCTCTCACTCTACCATGTTTAATCCAATCTCTCTTAGGATTTTTTTGTTCTATTTCTTTGAAAAATGCCATTGGAATTTTGATAGGGATTGCATTGAATCTGCAGATTGCATTGGGTTCTATGGAGATTTTAACAATATTAATTCTAATCCAGGAGCACAGGGTATCTTCCCATTTATTTGTGTCTTCTTCAGTTTGTTTTGTTAATGTTTTATAGATTTTAATGTACAGATCTTTCACCTTCTTGGTCAAAATTATTCCTAGGTCTTTTATTTTTGATGTAGTTGCAAGTGGTATTGTTTTCTTAATTTCTCCTTCTGATAGTTTGTTATAAGTTTATAAAAATGCTACAGATTTTGTATATAGATTTTGTATCCTGTTGCATTACTGAATTCATTTATTTAAGCAGGGTTTTTTTTTTTTTAGTAATATCTTAAAAGTTTTGTATATATAATCGTAAATTTCTTTTCCATAAATAATCTTTAGCTTTTTTATATATAATAGTCAATTATCTTTTCAAAATTTATCTTTTTGCTTAACCATATGTTTTATTCTATTTTGTAATGATTCACTTTCATCCGTTTTATTATTTTTTTCCTCTTCCTTGGATTGATTTTGCTGTTGTTTTTATATTTTTTTCACATTAAAAAAATTTTAGTTTCAAGTACACAGTACATTGGTTAGACATTTATATAGTTTATAAAAGGATCCCCTTAATTGCTCTTTCTCTCTGCTGGTTTTCTACCTAGCCAATATATTAATGCTAACTACATTCCCTGTGCCGCGCTCCCCATCCCCATGACCATCTATTAGCTACATATTTGCACTTCTTTTTACAGCTTTTCTAGATGGATTCTTACTTAATTTTATGTAGCCTTTTTCTTTTTATTACCGTCATTTTTATTTAGAATTATCAATCCTACATACAATTTCCTATAAACAATGTTTTATATTGGTTCTAAACGTGTTCTAATAACCATTATTTCTTCTGTTTTTTTCCTGAATTATTCTTAGCTGAGTTTCCCAATTCCAAATTGTGGGGATTTCTAGTTATAAATCTGTTACAATTTTTAGCTCAATTGTATGTGGCCTGTACAAATTCAGCTCTTTGACATTTTTTGAGATTTGCTTTATGGCTTAGTAGATGATAGATTTCAAGATATTTTCCTTGAAATCTTGCAAAGGCTGTGTTCTCTGCAAGTATTGAATGTAACGTTTTATGTATGTCTATTAAGTTATTAATGTTAATTGTGCCTTTCAAATGTTCTATATCTTTACTGAATTTTCAAAGCCTATATATATTATCCATTACTATGAGAAGTGTGGTCACCTCTCCCACCAGAAGTGAATTTTCCCAGTTCTCCTTGTGTAATTAATTTTTTTCAGATATCTATATATGTGTGTACGAACATCAAAATATGGAGAGAGAAAAAAGGGCACTCTCATTTGGGCATTTTGGCAACACGGATGTTCCATTTAGATATCTACTTTGTAGATATTAAAAGTAACAGACTATGAATATAAAAGTTATTATTTTTTTGGAGATTTTCTGTGTGTTGTTATTTGTATTGGTGAAAGCTTAGAAATCCCAATTGTGAGATTTAATCCCAATTGTGAGATTTGGGGCCAGCCCTCTGATCTATCTGTACTTTGTTTATCTCTCTAGTCACAGTATTGGAATTATTCTTACTCCCTTTATTCCAGCCAATAAAGTGTCTTTTTGGTTCAGCGTTTTTTCTGTGAGTGTTAACCACTATGAGTGAGTTGCTTCCAAAGCAGGCCTTGGATATGGTCCTTGGAGCTCAGATACCATGACTCTCGCAGTCTTGTCATGCTGCCTTCTAATTGGGAGAGACCTGTGGATTACAGACTGAGCTGCTAACTGGGTTCCCTTTTAGAACCTGAGTTCTATTGATTGTCATTTTTTGTTTTGGTAGCCCCCACTCTCTGGTCTGAATCTGTTTGGACACCTATACCCACTAATCTAGTCACCCTGTAGGGGATTACTGGCTATGCCCCCTTCCAGGCTGCAGCTCTGTCCTGGGCCAGTCAATCCTATTCCAGTTCTCTGAACTCGGGCGTTTTTTCATTTGTTAAACTTGCTTGTGCTGCCGAGCTCCAACCAGACTTGGATTTGGATTTCAGAAATACAATGGAGAAGTCCAGGGAGAAGGCATTTCAAAGAGCCTGAACATCCAGGCTGGAAATCACTCTTTACTGAGTAGAGTATTTTCTCAAGCCAAAGAGTCTCCACAGAGCCCCCTTCATGTCCCTATTCCTCAGGCTATAGATAAAGGGATTCAGCATGGGGGTCACCATTGTGTACATCACAGATGCCACCATTCCAGTGTCTGCTGAGTAGGAGGATGCGGGCTGGTAATACACCAGAGAGAGTGTCCCATAGAAGAGAACGACCACTGACAGGTGAGAGCCACAGGTAGAGAAGACTTTGTGCTTCCCCCCAGCAGAGGGGACCCTGAGGATGGTGTGGATGATGTGGGCATAAGAGACCAGGATACAGGTGAGAGGGACCACTCCTGAGAGGGCTGCCTCAGCAAACATCAGGATCTGAAAAGCATGGGTGTCTGAGCAGGCAAGTTTGAGGAGTGGGGGTACATCACAGAAGAAGTGTGGGATGGAATGGGAGGCACAGAAAGAGAACTGAGACATCAGGAAAGTGAGTGAGAAGGTCAGGACGTGGGAACAGAGCCAAGATGTGGTAACCAGCAATACACAGCGTTGGGGACATACAATCGTGGTGTAGTGTAGAGGAAGACAGATGGCCACGTAGCGGTCATATGCCATCACAGCCAGCAGGAAGTCATCTATCAGGGCCAGTGCTATGAAGAAGTACATCTGCACGAGACATCCAGTGTGGGAGATGGTGTGGTGCTGTGTCTGGATGTTCACCAGCAGGTTGGGGACAATGGTGCAGGAGAAGCAGGTATCGATGAAGGACAGGTTGGCCAGGAAAAAGTACATAGGAGTGTGGAGGTGCTGGTCAGAACTTATGGCCAGGATGATGAGCAGGTTCCCCAACACGGTGACCAGGTACATGGCCAGGAAGAGGCCGAACAGAAGTGGCTGCTGCTCTGGGTGTTCAGAGAAGCCCAGGAGCAGGAAGTCAGAGATGCTGGTTTGGTTTCTAATTTCCTTTCAAGGCAGAGAAGTTAGAGAAGGATCTTGTTTGAATAAAGACTGGCTCTAAATATTACAGACTTCAAGGCTTTTGTTCTGTTTTTCTCGATTCCTGGAAGAGGTCACTGAGCTTCTGTAGTAGCTGTAAGTGCTGGTTTGCACATATGTACACATTTGAGGGCTGTGGACTATGAATATAAAGCAGCAGAATGGATATGTAGTTTGTGATCTAGATTACTGAAATGTGACAAGTTTCCCACATGTATTGATTAAGTGAGACTGAAGTGGGATTCATGTAAAGAACCTCTTTAAATATAATTCCCTTTTTAAAGACACTTCAGAACAACTTTAGTGTTAATTTCATTATGTTATTGTCATGCTCATTTTGGGGTCTTGCATATACTAGAATTTACTGGGCAAAACAAGTCGCTCTTTGTGTGTGTGTGTGTGTGTGTGTGTGTGTGTGTGAGGGTGTGAGTGTGAATTGAGGGAGACGGCAGCGGGACTGGTTTCTTCAGAGAGGAGCCAGCTTGGGTTTAGGGGTCTCTAAGTGGGCTGTGGGTGCACTGATTCCCTTTGTCATTGAAGATCCTTCCAGAACATTAGTGTGTTTGTGTGAACGTTTCAAAGTGAAAGGACCTTTATCATAGGGCACATAATTTTGAATTTAACATCAATCTCACCATCAACGTCTGTTTTAATATCTGGGTTTTGAAAATCTGGAGTATAGATGAGAATTCTTTCACTGTTTCTTATTCTCGGTCTGAACTTGGTCAGTTATTTGACATTGAATCCACATTTTCTAGTTTGTAATCATGTGTGACTCCTTCATAGAGTCATTGAAGTGATGATAAAAAAAATATATGGGGGCACAATGCTATTAGGAGGAGTGATGTAATTGTCATGGTCAGCAGTAGTTGAGGAAATGTGACCCTGGGACACAGTGTTGTGGAAAAGCATCAGATGACCTGCTTACAGCTCTGTTTCTTACATGTCTTTTAATCTTGGAAACGGTTTACTCCCTCTGACTCTTCCTTTACTTATCTATCAGATATTGATAACAACCCTACCTAATGGGCTTGTTGAAGAGACCAAATGCTGGAATCAGTTGAAGTTTTTATGAACCATGATATACAATCAAGATGAGAAATTCCAGTGTTCCTGTTTGATGGTGTGGAGGAATAAATGCAATGACCTGTCAATGGCAGCTTGTGCTAATGTCACCTTTATTTAGTGTCATGATTAAAGATAATACACTCTCTGGAGTCTGACAGAATTTTCCCACTCTTACTCTTGACGTGATCTTGAGAATGTCACTCAACCTTTTTGCCTTTTTTTTCTATACCTGCTTAAAAGGAATAATAATAGAATGAAACGGATAGGTTGGTTTTAAGGCTTAAATTAGATTAGAAAATGATTGTATAATATATAGACAGACTCAGCTGGCACATATTAAGTGTCAATAATATGATCTGTTATTATTTTGGCTACTTTTAAGAAAGCAATGGTGCTTTGTTGTTGTGTCCTGGTCACTGCCTGTAGGTTGGGCTTGTCAATTGTGCTTGTCAATTGTGAGATGTCAGTATAGAAGTCGTCGTCATCATCATCATCAATACCACCTTTGAAGGATTATAACTCTACTCAGAACTTTTGATGGCAAAGCATTTGTTTTGGCATCTGGAAACCAAGTGCAAATGTGGTCTAATAGCTTATTCTTCAGAGCCCCCAATTATTAATTGTATAAAGGGAATAAATAAGTCTATCTTAGAAGTTATTCGATGGCTAGAGATCTAAGAAAAAGAAAAGATGTGACCGAGGTTAGTAATGTTTAAGTGGAGGTAGAGGGGTTAATTACTGGTGGGTACCTGATTTGATGCTTGAGAGTGAATCGAGAACCACGCCTGCCTGAGGGAACTGAGAGATTTATGCTTTGTTAGCACACAAATGCTCTGTCCTGTTACCAATGGGCTTTGGGGAAGGTTGTCTGAAACCTGTTCTCCAGTATACTGTAAGTCTGACCATTAGGAGTGTGATGAACACCAGAATTAGATGCCCCTCATGGTGAACAGAAGAGCCAGAAAATGATGGGCAGATAGAGATGTAGGAATGAAAAGGGAAAAGGAAAAAGGGAGAAAAAACTCAGTGGGTTGTGTGTGTGTGTTTTCCATGGGCAGTGTGTGTGTGCCCACATGTGTGCACAGGTGAGCCATTGGTAGAGTCTGCTCTCTCTTCCCACCCCCATGCCTCAGTTCTTACCTGGAGATACTGGCCAGCTTCCATCTGTGACACTTCTAAGAGGGAGACTGTTTTCGTTGTCACATTGTCTGCCCAAGAAGTCATGGTCGGAGTCGTAGAGCCCTTCTGCATCAGTAGGAACAGCAGAGACTGAAGACTCGGGTCTTTAGTGGTAGCCCAGGCCAGGAGCCGGGAAGCTCTGACTTTTCACTGGCAGTGTCTCCTGGGAGCCATTCCCAGATCTCCTAGTTAGAGACAAGATGGGGCAATTTTCTAAACTTACAGCTGTCCCCTCTAGGCTTGGCCCCCTGAGTTCCAGAATAGTCAGGGCCAGGATCCACGGAAAACTAGTTTTTCCCTTGTGTGAGTGCAGCTTGGATCCACCCTCCCAGCCTAACCCTGAATAGGGTCCATCTGTCTCATGGAATCCACACTTTCTAATTAGAGCTCAGTCTTTTAGAATGAAATACAGTATGTTCCAGAAAATAAGTAGAAGATAAAGGTAAAATAGATCAGCAGTATAATCATTGCCTTTAATGTCATGTAGAAGAGGGAATATTCTTATATTCTGTAAAACAGAGAACAGAGAGATGATTAGTATGTAGACTCTTCATAGGGCCCAGTGTGGATCTCTGAATTTAGTTATTTTTGTTGTAAATGAATCTTACATACAAAAGATGTATAAAGCATGTAGGTACTGTTTAATAAATAATAAAATTAATGCCCATGGTGTTGAGACCATCTGGACTCTACATGTGACCGAACCCAGTTAAAACCTCTATGTAAACTCGAAGATTCTGGTGGGCAGATTGGGAGAACCTACTGGTCTTAGGTGCCTGAGATAAGTCAGTTAAGTAAAGTTCCCTTGCTTGTTAAAGCTGCCACCTACCAATCTGGAGAAGCCTGATGCTCTTCATTCTCTCCTGGCCCTCTGTCTAACCCCTCTGTTTAATCAGGTCAGTTTGCAAACCAACATGCATATGTGTCTAAACTGTGTACAGCATTCTGTGGATTTGCCCCTTTTTGGTTTTATCTGTGAATAGAATTATACTTTTTTTGTAGTCTTCTGTAATTGGCTTATGTGCTCAACATTATGTTTTTAGGTTTATTCGTGTGAATGCATAGAGCCGAAGGACATTCATGTTCGGGGTTGTCTCGTGCAGGTCACAGCCCTCATTATAAATACTTGTTGCCCTCCTAATTTCAGATTTCAGAACTATTGGTTTGGGATTATATGTATGTTGTGTATTATTCATCCACAGTTTCTGGGGTAGAAATCCACAATCTAATACATAGTATTTCCGTAACAGAATGAGTGAAATTCACACTAAATCCCACTAACAGATTATTTAATAGCCTCATATAAATTCAGATCATGTATTCCTGCTATAAGAGTTCACTTAAATAATATATATTTTTTGTCATTGCTTTTTTATGTTACAAATGTAAGTAGATATTCTGGTGTTACGTAGTAGTATTCGTTGGTGTATTTCAGAAACTGAAAAGATATGGTATGTGTGTATATACAACAATGACATATTACTCAGTCATAGGAAATATGGCCATTTGTGACAACATGAATGGATCTTGAGATAATGATTCTAAGAGAAAAAGTCGGAGAAAACAATTAGATAACCATATGGTTTCACTTATGTGGAACACAAACAAACAAGGCAAACAAACAGACTCAGAGACACAGAACAATTAACTGGTTATCAGAAGGAAAGACGTTGGTAGATTAGTTTAAGTGTATCAAATATATAATGATAGAAGGAGATTTGACTTTGGGTGGTGAGCTGAAAATGCAATATGCAGATGATATATTATTGAACAGTACACTTGAAACCTATATAATTAACCAATTTTACCTCAATAAATTTAATTTTTAAAAAGACAAAATTTTCTATAATGAACATGCCCTGTTCTGTAGTAGAGAAAAATGAAATAAACCACAGTTAAGAACCAAAAACTCAAGGACTTGTCATAATAACTCATGATAACTCACTGTCGGAGTCTTAGATCTAATCCTAATGTGAGATTTTGCACCTGTCTCCTGATCTATTTGTACCTAGTTTGCTGTCTTAGAATTATTCTTGCTCTCTCTGTCTCAGCAAATAGTGTGAGCGTTTTATTTCAGGTTTCTTTGTGTAAAGATTAATCTCTATATGTGATTTGCTTCCAAAGCTGGGCTTGGAAATGTTTCCTGAAACTCAGAGCCCTTGACCTTTTTAGTGGACCCTCCCTTGACCCTTGTCATCATATCTTGCAGTTGGGTGGGACCTGTGAGTTGCAGACTGAGCTGCTAACTGGGCTTCCCTATAGAACCTCAGTTCTGTTGGATGTCATATTTGGTAGTTCCCACTCTCTGCTCTGAATCTGCTTGGACACCTATATCCACTAGTCAAGTCACCCTGTAGGAATGACTGGCTACTCCCTCTTCCAGGCTGTAGCTCTGTGCCAGACCAGTTGATCTATTCCAGTTCTCTGAACTCAGGCATTTTTTCTTTTGTTAAACCTGCTTGTGATGCCGAGCTCCATCCAGACTTGGATTTGGATTTCAGAAATACAATGGAGAAGTCCAAGGGGAAGGCATTTCAAAGAGCCCGAGCGTCCAGGCTGGGGAAGGACTCTTTACTGAGTAGAGTATTTTCCCCAGACATAGAGTCTCCACAAAGTCCCCTTCATGTCTCTGTTCCTCATGCTGTAGATAAAGGGGTTCAGCACGGGGGTCACCATTATATATATCACAGATGCTACCATTCCAGTGTCTGCAGAGTAGGAGGATGAGAGCTGGTAATACACCAGAGAGAGTGTCCCATAGAAGAGAGTGACTGCTGACAGGTGAGAGCCCCAGGTAGAGAAGACTTTGTGCTTCCCCCCAGCAGAGGGGACCCTGAGGATGGTATGGATGATGTGGGCATGAGAGATCAGGATACAGATGAGAGGGACCACTCCTGAGAGGGCTGCTTCAGCAAACATCATGAACTTAAAGATATCTGAAACTGAGCAAACAACATCAACTTAGCTTTCAAATTTTTAATGTCATAGTTTAACAAGCCCTGGCAGGTCATCTGGACTTTCTACACCAAGACCACAGTGGGCAAGCCCCAGTGCCTACACTAAGGCACAACATAATAAACCTTACTGCTACCATTAAAAAAGAGAGAATTGAGACATCAAGAGAGTGAGTGTAAAGGCCTGGAGGTGGGAGCATTGCTAGGATGTGGGACCAGCCTTAGACAGTGTGGGGATACACAATCGTGGTATAGTATAGAGGAAGACAGGTGGCCACATAGCAATCATATGCCGTTATCACAGCCAGCAGGAAGTCATCCAGCAGGGCCAATGCCATGAAGAAATACAACTGCACGAGACATCTAGTGTGGGAGATGGTGTGGTGCTGTGTATGGATGTTCACTAACAGCTTGGGGACAATGGTGCTAGAAAAGCAGGTATCGACGAAGGACAGGTTGGCCAGGAAAAAGTACATAGGAGTGTGGAGGTGCTGGTCAGAACCTGTGGCCAGGATGATGAGCAGGTTCCCCAACACAGTGACCCAGGTACATGCCGAGGAAGAGCCCGAACAGGAGCGGCTGCTGCTCTGGGTGTTCAGAGAAGCCCAGGAGCAGGAAATCAGAGATGCTGGTTTGGTTTCTAATTTCCTTTCAAGGCAGAGAAGTTAGAGAAGGATCTTGTTTGAATAAAGACTGGCTCTAAATATTACAGAGTTCAAGGATTTTGGTCTGTTTTCTCGATTCCTGGAAGAGGTCTCTGAGCTTCTGTAGTAGCTGTAAGTGCTGGTTTGCACACATGTACACATATGACAGCTGTGGATTATGATGATGATGCATCAGGGTGGAGATGTAGTTTGGGTTCTAGATGTCTGTGATGTGGCCAGTGTTCCCCATGGATTGTCTAAATGAGACTGAAGTGGGATTCACGTAAAAGAACCTTTTCAAATTCCCTTAAAATGAAACCCTTTAGAACAGCTTTAATCTTAATTTTATTATCTTATTGTCAAATTCATTTTGGGGTCATGCATATACTAGGATTTACTGGGCAAAAGAAGGTGCTCTTCATATATGTGTATGAGTGTGTGAGTGTGTATGTGTGTGAGTGTGTGAGTGTGTATTGAGGGAGACGGCAGCAGGACTGGTTTCTTCAGAGAGGAGCCAGCTTGGATTTAGGGGTCTCTAAGTGGGCCGAGGGTGCTCTGGCTTCCTTTGTCATTGAAGATCATTCCAGGGAGTTAGTGTAGCTATGAGAACATTACAAACTGAAAGGCACTTTGTCATAAGGGCACATTATTTTTTTTTTAGTCATCAGTGCCAACATCAATGTCTATTGTTTTAATATCTGGGCATTGCCATTCTGGAGTTTGGATGGGAATCCTGTCTCTGTTCCTTATTCTTGGTTTGACCTTGGTCAGTTCTTGAGTTTGAATCTGTAACTATGTGTGACTACTCCAGAAAGTCATTGATATTATTATTGAGATAACACATATGGGGGGCACAGTACTATTGGGAGTGATGCAGTTGTCACTGTTAACACTAGTTAAATAAATGTGAACCTTCGACACAGGGTGCTGTGGAAAAGCAACACATGACCTGCTTACAGCTCTGTTCCTCGCATGTCTTTTAAAGTTGAAAAAGGTATACTCCTTCTGACCCTTGCTTTTCTTATGTATAAGATGTAGATAACAACCCTACCTGATAGGCTTGTTGAAATAGACAAATGTCCAACTCATTTGAAGGTTTTCCAAGAATCCTGGTGTGCAATCAAGATAGGAAATTCCAGTGTTCCTGCTTGATGGTGTGGAGGAAAAAATGCAATGAACTGTCAGTAGCAGCATGTGCTAATGTCACGTTTATTTAATGCCATGATTAAGAATATAATATACTCCCTGGAGTCTGATTGAATTTTCCCATTTTACTGTTACGTGACCTTGGGAAAGTTCCTTAACGTTTTTTGGCTTCCATTTTTACAAGTGCTTAAATGTGATAATAATAGAGTTAAGTGGGTAAAGTGGTTATGAGGATTAATTTAGATTTAATAATCATTCTATAATATGTAGACATTAGCTGGCACATAGTAAGTGCTCAATAATGTAATCTGTTATTGTTATTGTCATTTTTAATAAAGTGATGGTGCTCTGTAGTCGTGTCCTGGTCACTGTCTGTAGGTTGTAAATTGAGATGTCCGTATAAAAGTCGTCATCATCGTCATTATCAGCACCACCTTTGAAGGATTGTAACTCTTCTCAGAACTGTTGTTGGCAAAGCATTTGTTTAAGCATCTGGAAACCAAGTGTAAATGTGGTAAAATAGCTTATTCCTCAGAGCCCCCAATTATTAATTGTATAATGGGAATAAATAAGTCTATCTTAAAAATTATTTGGTGGCTCAAGTTCTAAGAAAAAGAAAGGTTGTGACCGAGGTTAGTAATCCGTAAGTAGATGTAGATGGGTTAATTACTGGTGGGTACCTGGTGTGGCGCTTGAGAGTGATTCTGGGAACCACGCCTGACTGAGTGAGTTATGCTTTGTCATTGCACAGTCTGACCATCAGGGTTGTGATGAATGCTGGAAGCAGATGCCTCTCATGGCGATCAGAATAGCCAGAATATAATTAGCAGATAGGGATGTAGGAGAGAAAATGGAAAAGAGCTCCATGGGCTCTGTGTGATTGTTAGTGTGATCTATAGGCTGTGTGTGTGTGTGTGTTTTCTATGGCTGTGTGTGTGTGTGTGTGTGTGTATGCCCATGTGTGTGCTCATGTGAGCCTTAGGTGGACTCTGCTCTCTCTCCCCACCCCCATGCCTCAGTTCTTACCTGGAGATGCTGACCAGCCTCCATCTGTGACAACTCCAAGAGGGAGATTGGGTTCGCTGTCACATTGTCTGCCCAAGAAGTCATGGCCGGAGTCATAGAGCTCTTCCCTGTCTATAGGAACAGCAGAGACTGAAGACTCGGGTCTTTAGTGGTAGCTCAGGCACAGGAGCCAGGAGGAGCTGCTGACTTTTCACAGGCAGTGTCTCCTGGGACCTATTCCCAGACCTCCTCGTAGAGACAAGATGGGGCATACATCCAACCTCTCAGCCATTCCCCTAGACTTGGCCCCCTGAGCTCCAGGTAATTCCATTCAGAATGACCAGTGCTGGGATCCATGGAGCACTTTTATTTTTTCCTTCGGGTAAAGTGCATCTTGGCTCTGTCCTCCCAGAAAAAGTAGAGAACTATATTATTTCATTTATTCATGTGATATAAAACTGAAAGCAAGAAACGAACAAGACAAAGAATAAAAATTTCATAGACATCACAACAGTTTGGTGGCTCCCAGAGGGAAAGGTGGTGTGTAGGGATGTGGATCAGGGTAAAGAGAATCAAATACATGGTGACAGAAGGAAACTGGACTTCTGGTGTGAATACATAATGCAATGCATGTGACAGATTATTGAATTGTACACTTGAAATCTATATAATTTTATTAGCCAACATCACCCCCATGATTTTAATAAAAAATAAAAAAAAAATGGTATAGTGAAGAATAACACATATAGAAAACTGCAAAAACCAAAAATCGACTACCCAAGAAATTATAAGGAACCTATCACCTTTGTATCACGTCCCAGATTTAGAAGTAGAACATTGATTGCCCGAAGGTCTGAAGCTCCTTCTGTGTGTTCTGCTAGTCATTACTTTTCTCTCCTTCTCCAAGTAAATAATCCCTATGCTCCTTGTAACATGTAATTTTAGTTTTGCCTGTGTTTGAACTTTATGTAAATACATTCATACATTGTGTATTTTTTGGCTTCTTTCGTTCAACGTTTTGCTTCCATGAGATTCATTTAGATAGCTGTATGTAGTTTTAGTTCATTTCCGTTGCTGTGAGTTTCTGCATTGTCTGACAATACCACATGTATTCACGCAATCTATTGTCGAGGAAATAGTTTGCTGTTTGGCTATTAGGAATAATGTTGCATGGATCATTCATGTATATATTTTTTGGTACACATGTGGATTCCTTTCTGCTGTGTGTGTACCTGGGAGTGGAATTGCTGGGTCCTAGAAGGTCCGTATCTTCAGTTCCAAGTATACAACGTCAAACTGAGTTCCAGAGAGATTGTACCAGATTGCATTTCTTGCAATACCTGGTACACCACAGCCTTGATGACACTTGGTGGTGTCAACGTTTTTCATTGTAGTCATTTTGGTACATGTGTGTTCGGGAGACATCTATTGATGGTATGTTTTTACATTTCAGTGATTAACAATGACATAGAGTACCTTTTAAATATTTATTATTTTAATTTCCTAATTATAAAACTACTTATTTAAATGTTTGATCACTTTTCTATTTAGTTATCTGTTATATTCTAATTTACACAACTATTTAAATATTCTTGATACTAGTCCTTTGTTGATTATATGTATTAGAAATATTTTCTTTATGTTTGTGGTTTGTCTTTTCACTCTTTTTATACCGTTGTTTGCTAATTAAATGACACATACAGAAAACTGTAGAAAACATGCAAATACCTACCACCCAAGAAATTATAAAATTTTTATTTTAATGAATTCAAGTGATGAATATTTCCATTTTTTCTTGTTTTATTTGTGTTTGATTCAAAAAGTCCTTTTTCTCTAGAGTTCAAGATATACTTTGCAAAGTCTTGTCTAAAAACCTCATCATTTTGCCTTTTATAATTAGTTGTTTCGTTGACCCAGAATTGATTTTTCCTTATGTTATGAAGTTGGAGGGGGCTATCTACTTTTGTTTTTACGTTACACACCTAATTATTCATTTAATTTGTTCATCTATAGTCTCTTGAACTGCAATTTTGTTGTCTGTGTGTAAATGCAGCTTTGTGGCTTCCTTTAGAGAATTTCTGTTATTTATTTATTTATTTTTTACCTTGCTGCACTGGATGTGACCTGAAGTACATGTGAGATAGTTGTGGTGAGACCTGGTATTTTGTCTTGTTCCTCATTTGGACAGAAAAAATTTAAGTGTGTTATCATTAGTTATCATACATGCTGTACTTTTGAAAAAAAGGGTAACATTTTTCAAATTAAAAATTTCTTCTAGACTTTTGGGAAGTGAGCAAATGCTAAAGTATACCAGATGTCATTATAAAGCCATAGACCTGAAACTCATATAATGTGTTTACCAGTATTACCTCAATAAATATGACAAATTTTTTAAATTTCAGAACAAATAAAAAGTAGATTTTAACTTTAAAAAAGGTATTACTCAACCAAAGATTAAATACTGCCATTTTTGACGACATGGATAAACCTCAAGATAATCATTCTAAGGTAAATAAATCAGAAAAAGTTGAGAACCATATGATTTCACTCATATGTGGGAATTACAGCAAAAGCAATAAACAAACAAGACAAACAAACATGGACACAGACAATCAGAGAAACAGGGAGAAGGGTGGTGGTAGAAGGGTAAAGGGAGTCAAGTATATGGTGACAGAAAGAGATTTGACCTTGGGTGGTGAACACACAACACAATATACAAGTGATATATTATTGAATTGTGCACTTGAAACCTATATAATTTTAGTAACCAAAGTCACCCCAATAAATTTAATTTAAAAATGTTTCTTCTATTCCTATTTTGCTAAGGGGACTTCCTAATGAGTGGATGTCTTATTATATCAAATGTTTTTTTCTTGCATTTATTGAGATCCTATCTTTGCTTCATGGTTTTGGTCCTTTGGTTCTATAAATAAGGTGATTTACTTAGACTGATTTTTAAAATTGAACTATGATTGACATATAATGTATTAGTTTTGGGTGTATGATGTAATGATTCGATATTTGTATGTACCTTGAAATGATCACCACAGTAAGTCCCGTTAACATCCATCATCCATACGTAGCTCCAACTGTTTTTCTTGTGATGAGGACTTTTAAGATTCACCTTCTTAACAACTTTCAAATTTGCAATTCAGTTATTATTAACTACAGTCACCATGCTGTGCATTACATCCCCATGACTTATTTATTTTCAAACTGAAATCGTGCCTTTGACTCCCTTCACCCATCTTGCCCACCTCCAAACTCTGCTTCTGGCAGTTACCAGTCTCTTCTCTTTATTATGAGTTCCTCATTTTTGTTTTGTTTTTGTTTTGTTTTGTTTTTAGATTCCACATATAAGTGATATCATACAGTATTTGTTTTTCTCATTTGACATCTTAATTAAAGCATAAGACCCTCAAGTTTCATCCGTGTTGTTGCAAATGGCAAAATATCATTCTTTGTTTCACAGCTGAATAATATTCCATTGTGTGTATATATATATATATATATACATATAAATACGTATATACGTATTTATATGTATATATATACACATATATACACATATAAGTATGTATATGTACACACACACACACACACACACACACACACACCATATTTTCTTTATCCATTCATCTGTTGATGGACACTTAGGCTCTTTCCATATCTTTTTTTTTTTTTTTTTTTTTTTTTTTTTTTAGTGAGACAACCCTTGGTTGACCTCACAGATTGCAAGGACCTTGTCGGATATCAATCCCTTATTTTTTTATTTTTTACACCTACAGCACCTGGCCTTCCTAGGTGATCTCCCATCCAAGTACTAACCAGGCCCAACCCTGCTTAGCTTCCGAGATCAGACAGGATTGGGCTTGTTCAGGGTGGCATGGCTGTAGACTCTTTCCATATCTTGGCTATTATAAATAACGCTGTAATGAACATGAGGTTGTATATATGTTTTTAATTAGTGTTCCCGTTTTCTTCAACTAAATACCCAGAAATGGAATTTCTGGATCATATGGTTGTTCTATTTTTAATTTTTTGATTAATGTCAATGTTTTCTATAGTGTCTGCACCAATTTATATGCACATCAACAACGTACAAGCATTCCCTTTTCTCTACATCCTCATCAAAATGTATTATTTCTTGTCTTTTTGGTAATAGTTAGTTTAACTGATGTGAGGTGCTATCTCATTGTGATTTTGATTTGCATTTCCCTGACGATTACTGATGTTGAGCATCTTTTCATGTAGCTGTTGGCCATCTGTATATCTTCTTTAGAAAAATGACTGTTCATATTCTCTGCCCATTTTCAAATGAAATTGTTTGATTTTTGCTATTGAGTTGTATGAGTTCATTATATATTTTTTGATATTAACCCCTTGTCAGATATAAGATTTGCAAATATTTTCTCCCATTTTGTAAGTTGCCCTTTCTGTTTTAAAAATTAAAGTTATTGGGGTGACATTGGTTAATAGCATTATATGGGTATCAACGTACACTTCTGTAAAATGCCATCTGTATTTTGCATTGTGTGCTCACCATCCACATTGGAGTCTCCCTCTGTCACCATGTATTTGACCACCTTGCCTTTTCATTTTGTCTTTTCGCTGTACAGAAGCTTTTTTGTCTGATAGAATATCACTTGTTTATTTTTACTTTTGTTGCCATTGCTTTTAGCATCAGATCCAAAAAATCACTGTGAAAACCGATGTCAAAGAGTTTACCTCTGCTGTGTTTTTCTAGTAGTATTTTGGTTTCAGGTCTTAAAGTCATATACAAAAATGCAGCAGATTTTTGCATATTGATTTTGTAGCCTGCAACTTTACTGAATTAGTTTATTCTAGCAGTTCTTTTTTTAGGGGGGAGTGCTATCTTTAGGGTTTTCTATACATAATAGTATATCATCTTTTAAAAACGTTTATCTTTAAAACATTTATTTTCATGTGTTTTCTATTTTGTTATGATTTTCTCTCACCTGATTTGTTTTTTCTTTTGAGTTGATTTTGCTGTTTTTTTTTTTTATATCTTTTTAAGATGGATTTTTACTTATTACTTTGTAGCCTTTTTCTTTTCTAATCTTTTCTTTTTTATTGTTTATAAGAATATTTAGTATAGTATTTATAAGAATGAGATAATTTAAAAAATCTATAAACTTTAGCTATGTCAAAATAATAGTATTTTTCAGTTATAACAGGTGGTTACCATATTGCCTAATATAACACTATGACATCGTGTTTAAGATTTGTTATTTTATTTTATTTATTTATTTTTAATTATTTTTTTATTTGTTTCACCTATACATTACATTGATTAGACATTTATGTAGTTTATAAAACGATACCCCTAATTGCTCCTTCTCTCCTCTGACTCTCCACCTAGTCATTACATTACTGCTGACTGCATTCTCTATGCCTTGCTCCCTATCCCTGTGACCATCTTTTGACTACTAATTTGTACTTCTTTTTCACCTCCCTGGTAGTCTAGTGGTTAGGATTTGGCACTCTCTAACATTTTCACTTAAGGTTATAAATCCTGTAATTTCCTATAAATAATATTTTATATTGGCTTTTTTTCACATAAAATATTTTCTAATAGCCATTATTTCTTTGTTAATTCCTGAATTATTCCTAGTTGAGTTTCCCAGTTCCCAGATTGTGAGGGTTTCTTGTTATAAATTTGTTATTATTGTTAGCTAAATTGCATGTGGTCTGTATGAATTCAGCCCTTGACATCTATTGAGATTTGCTTTATGGCTTAGTAAATGAGCAAGTTTTGCATATTTTCCTTGAAATCTTGCAAAGGCTATGCTCTCTGCAAGTGTTGCATGTAATGTTCTATATATATCTATTAAGTTAATAATGTTAATTGTGCCCTTCAGATGTTCTGTATCTTCTGAATTTTCAAAATCTATTTTATCAGTTACCATGAGAAGTGTGTTGAAATCTCTCATCCAGAGTAGCTTTTTTTAGTTCTTTTCGTTTAATGTATGTCTTTATGTATATCTGTAACTTTTTCATTCCTGAAAAATAGTAGAATTATTACATTTTCCTGGTGAATGAAAGACTTCATTCTTATATCATGGATGTTTATATCAGTAATAAGGTTTTTTTTTTTTGTCTTAAAATCTGTTTGATAACAGATCTATGCCAATATTTTTATGGTATATGATATTCAACTCTATTTCAGCATTTCTGTATTTTTATATTTGTTGAGTACACATTTTATTGAAGAAATATTTATTGAAGCATACAGAAAATGCACAAAACCATACGTGTATAGTATAATGAATTGTCTCAAAGTGAACACACTCACATCATTAGTAACCAGATCATGAAACTGAGCATGACTGGCACCCCAGAATCCTTCTTCAGAGGCAGTCAGCATTTATATTTGTTAATAATTATATAACACAAAATGAAGAGGAATCACAAAGTGAGAGGGCTGTGTTGAGAGAGAACCACTTTAACTATTTCATTCTAAAGTAGTATATGGTTACATTAAATAATTGTATTCAACAAGAAAATGAAAGAAAAGGTTGACTGTTTGCATCAATTGTGCAAAGAGGAGGAGCTTTAAATTATAACTCCAGCAAAGGAGGCAACAAAGAGAAAGATGTCTTGATGTGATAATAAGCAAAATTAAAACTTTCTTACATAAAAAATCACAGGTTAAGAAAAATAATAAACTAGGAATATTACAAAGAAAAAGGAGACAAAGAAATGATAATAACTTTAATATAAAAAGGCTTATACAATTCAATAAAAAGTTTTTTGTAGGTTATATGCAGATGACATGAATAAACAATAAGAGAATTTTAAAATTGGTTAACAGACTCTGAAGACTTGTCCCCTCACCAATAATCAAAGAAATGAAAGCAAGGAAAATCCATTTTGACTATCATATTAGTTATAATTAAGGTGAAAATGTGAACATCAAAATATGAAGAGGTTGGAGACAAAAGGGCACTCTCTTTTAGGCATTTTCGCAGCATGGTAAAGAGCTCTAAAAATGTTCTACTTAGATATTCTATTTCTGAAGATATTAAAAGTAACAGACTATAAATATAAACATGATTTCTTTTCCAATATTTTCTTTGCATTGTTATTTGTCATAGTGAAAACTTAGAAATTTCCTAATTTTTCAACAATAATGAAATGTCAAATGGCCTTTCTTGTGATGTAATCTCAGAGTCAAATGTTTAGAAGGATAACTCATGTTAGAAAATTAAACGAAAAATTATATAATTGTAACTCTAGTTTCTCAACAAAGTAAAAGTCAAGAACCCATTAGAAAATGACAATGTTGACTTTTACTGGAAAACATACAATACAGTACACAGATGATGTATTATAAAATCATATGCTTGAATCCTGTATAGTTTTATTAACCAATGTAACCCAAATAAATTTAATAAAATAAAAAAAAAAGAAAATGACATCCTGGAAATGATATAAAATATTACCAGTGGTTTTCTTTAAATGTAGGAATAGTATTTCTTTCCTATTTGTTTTTACAAATATTTTACAAATTTACTATAATGAACATGTCTTGTTCTGTAATGGGGAAAAATAAAATAAAAATAAATCAAAGTTTAGGAGTCAAAGAATCAAGGATTTGTTTAATAACTCTTAATCACTCAGCGTCAGAGTCTTAAATCTAATCCTAGTTGTGAGATTTTGTGCCAGTCCCCTGATCTATGTGAACCTTGTTTTTTCTCTTAGAATTACTCATATTCTCTTAGTCCCAGTAAATAGTGTATCTTTTCAGTTGAGACTTTTTTATGTGAGGGTTAATTCCTATTAGTTAGTTGTTTCCAAATTTGGCTTGGATATGGTCCTTGAAACACAGAACTTGTGACCCTCCCAAGTCATGCCAACATGTCTTCTAATTGGGTGGGACCTGTAAGTCACTGACTGAGTTGCTAACTGGGCTTCCTCTAGAACCTGAGTTTTGTTGAATGTCTTTTTTTTCTTGGTAGCCCCCACTCTTTGGTTTGAATCTGCTTGGACACCTATAATCACTAATCAAGTCACCCTGTAGGAATAACTGGTTACTCCCTCTTCCAGGACATAGCCCTGTCCTGGGCCAGTGGATCCAATTCTAGTTCTGCCAGGTCAGGCTTTTTTCTTTTGTTGAACCTGCTCATGCTGCCAAGCATTTATTCAGCCTTGAGTCTGGGTTTTCAGAATTACAAAGGAGAGTCCAGGGGGAAGGCATTTCAAAGAGCCTGAACATCCAGGCTGGGAAAGAACTCTTTACTGAATAGAGTGTTTTCCACAGCCAAAGAGTCTCCACAAAGCCCCCTTCATGTCCCTGTTCCTCAGGCTGTAGATAAAGGGGTTCAGCATGGGGGTCACCATTGTATATATCACAGATGCCACCATTCCAGTGTCTGCTGAGTAGGAGGATGAGGGCTGGAAATACACCAGAAAGAGTGTCCCATAGAAGAGAGTGACCACCGACAGGTGAGAGCCAC
>CM053509.1:153952849-153970423 GCA_028627145.1 Eidolon dupreanum | reverse complement strand
CAGCCAAAGAGTCTCCACAAAGCCCCCTTCATGTCCCTGTTCCTCAGGCTGTAGATAAAGGGGTTCAGCATGGGGGTCACCATTGTATATATCACAGATGCCACCATTCCAGTGTCTGCTGAGTAGGAGGATGAGGGCTGGAAATACACCAGAAAGAGTGTCCCATAGAAGAGAGTGACCACCGACAGGTGAGAGCCACAGGTAGAGAAGACTTTGTGCTTCCCCCCAGCAGAGGGGACCCTGAGGATGGTATGGATGATGTGGGCATATGACACTACCACGCAGGTGAGAGGAATCATGCCTGAGGGAACAGCTTCAGTTAACATTGTGACCTGAAAGATATGGGTGTCTGAGCAGGCAAGTTTGAGGAGTGGGGGTACATCACAGAAGAAGTGTGGGATGGAATGAGAGGCACAGAAAGAGAACTGAGACATCAGGAGAGTGAGTGAGAAGGCCAGGAAGTGGGAACAGAGCCAGGGTGCGGCAACTAGCAGCCAACAGCGTTGAGGACACATGATCATGGTGTAGTGTAGAGGAAGACAGATGGCCACGTAGCGGTCATATGCCATCACAGCCAGCAGGAAGTCATCCAGTATGGTCAATGCCATGAAGAAATACATCTGCACGAGGCACCCAGTGTGGGAGATGGTGTGGTCCTGTGTATGGATGTTCACTAGCAGATTGGGGACAATGGTGCAAGAGAAACAGGTATCAACAAAGGACAAGTTGGCCAGGAAAAAGTACATGGGGGTGTGGAGGTGCTGGTCAGAACCTATGGTCAGGATGATGAGCAGGTTCCCCAACACAGTGACCAGATACATGCCCAGGAAGAGCCCGAACAGGAGTGGCTGCTGCTCTGGGTGTTCAGAGAAGCCCAGGAGCAGGAAGTCAGAGACGCTGGTGTGGTTTCTAATTCCCATGTAAAGTGGAATTTTGGAGGCAATTCTTGCTTAGACATACACAGACTCCCAAAAGTGATATCATTCAAAACATTTCATCTGTTTTCTGCATGCGTTTAAGAGTTCACAGAGATGCATTGGTATCTCTTGGTGGCAGGCCTATAAACATGCACGGAGGTGAGATCTAGGGACATTGATAATAGTAGAGCTTGTTGGGGAGAATGTTGCATTTTTGCTGTCTAGTAAGTTGTCTTCTAGACTTCCTGGATGAGATCGAACTGGAGTTTAGCTTGGAAGAAACTTCCAGGGTCTTAGTCCCACCCACCCTATCTAATAGAAGGCTATCAATTTCATATTCTTGTGAAATTGGAGTATGACATCCTAGGCATATGCATACTAGAAAATTAGTAAGCACAATTCTCTGTCTCTGTTTCTCTTTCTCTCTCCGGGGGGGGGGGGATGTGTGTGTGTGTGTGTGTGTGTGTGTGTTTGTGTGTGTGTGTGTGTGTGTGTCATGTGCGTACGTTGGGTGTTGAGGGGTAGAAAAGGATAACTAATTATGTATACAGTTCATCGCTGGGACTTAGGTTTTCTTGCTGTGATAAAAGCAGCTGCCTCTTTCTTTCGAAGACCTTGAAATGAGCTAATGTTGATGAAGTACTTCATACACTCAAAGGCACTTTACAAATAAAAGTTTCCATCATCATCATCATCATCATCATCATCAGTCCTTTGGAGTTCTGGCTTTGGTGTCCTATAGCCTAGGTGGGAATGCTTTCTGGCTGCATTTTCCTCTGCAACTTACAGATCCTCTTAGCCTCTCTTATCTTCAGTTTTCTGGTCTAAATTATGTTTAAATTTGCTTGCTTATTGCTGATAATCAGTGAGATGATCAAACTCAAAGCTCTATCACAGAGTAGGCCTTCAATAAATTGTGATAGCAGGTATTAACATCGCTAGTAGTAGTAGATAAAATGAAACCTAGGTTTCTTAGGCACTGGAAAACTGGTAGAGGACACGCTTCCCAACTCTAAACCCTCATTGCCTTTTATATTTAGGGTAAATTATTTATTTCTTCTGTGCCCCATTTTCTTCATCTGTAAGATATGGTCCTAAACCTACCATATAGGACTGATGAAAGCATGAAAATGCCAGAATCATTTAAGAGTTTTTCATGGCCTCTGATACAAAATCCAAAAAGAGAGATTTTATCTTGTGCAAAGGTGTGGTGTGGAAGGATGAACACACAGGCCATGTCAGCCTCTGCTAGTGTCATGCTCTTTGGTGTGGTGATAAAACACACTCCCTCTTGGTCCGACAAACCTTCGTTTGGCCACCAGCCCCCTGTGATCTGTAATGTGGAACAAATTTGTCAGCCTTTCTGACCTCAGTTTCTGCTTCCGCCTGAAGAGGATAAGAACAATGCCTAAGTCATCACTTGTTGTGAGGGTTAAATTAGATAAGGATCATAGAGAACTAGAGCAATAACTGGCTTCTATCAGATGCTTATCAAATACTCGCTTTTGATGATGTATTGTTTCTTTGGATGGAGGCAATAAAAAGAAGGCTGCTGCCTTGAGTGACCGACTCATCCTCCGTGTTTGCTCAGGTCTTTCCTGCTCTCAGGACCTAATGTCCCAATTCCAGGATACTCCTCAGTCCTGAGCAAACTGGACTTTCTTGGTCATCGTCCGTGAGAAGCTGGGCTTTGAAAACAAAACTTTCATGCATAGAGTTGTAAGTGCCATTGTCATGAATATCGTCATCATGACCCTTGAGTGGAAAAGGCTCTGACCTAGTAGTACCAGGACAAAACATACACTTTGACATGTGCAGGCGTAGGTTTGAGTCTCAGCTGGGCCATCGTGGCTCATCCTTCATTTAACTTCTCAGAACCTCACTTGGTAAATGAGCCTAAATAAGTCTACCACAAGTAATTCTGAAACTCAAGTTAATAACACGAAACAGGGCTTGCTGAACCATTGATTGTGTGGAAATTGTCGCTCTCCATGGATGGTGACATAGAATAATTCTGAAAGCCACTTATGATGGCATGGGCTGAGGATGGATTGTCTGTGCTAAGCACCGGGATCCTGAGCACAACAGTTGCATAGTTTTAAAATTGGCCACCAGCAGGGGCTTGGGGACAGGCGATCAGCATTGACTTGAAGCTGGACTTCCAGGGAGTTTGTGAAGATGAAATCAAGGCCCTCGACATGATGGATAAGAGAGCCAAGTGTATTTGCCTCAGAGTGAGGAGGGGGTGGGAAAGGAAGAAGCAATAGATGTGTGTGTGTGTGTGTGTGTGTGTGTGTGTGTGTGTGAGAGAGAGAGAGAGAGAGAGAGAGAGAGAGAGACACACACACACACACACACACACACATGATTGAGCATGAGTGAGAGAGTAATATCTCCCATGTCCACTTCTGAGGTCTTACCTGGAAAGTCTGACCATCCTCAGATCCCGTGACCATCACCAGGTGTTGGCTCTGCCTCCTCTGTGTGTCTGCCTTCCCTACTTCTCTGCAAGAGGACTTGCTAGAATCTCAGTTTTCTTCCTCCCTGTAACGGCAGCACAGACTGAAGACTTGGGGCGGAGCACCCAGTGCTCAGGCACAGGAGCCAGGGAGAGCTGTGGGCTTTTCACAGGCAGTGAGTATCTCCTGGGACCCCATCCCAGACCTGTTAGTCAGAGCCACGATGGAGTGGATGTCCATCCTGGTAGCTGTCCCCTGCTTGGATTTTGAGTCCCAGCAGTGTCAGGAACACTTGTGTTTCAGAGTGACCAGGCCCAGGAATCCTGGTACCTGTCCCTTGGGCCTGGGAGTGGGTGGGCTCCATCTCCCCGCTCCCTAACCTGTCATGGAGTCCATACACTCTAATCAGATTCCAGTCTCCATAAAGAAAGCCTACAATTTCCCAGCCAGCCAATAGTTTAAATGAATCGAACAGGTTTGGTGTAGGGTGGGCCACCCAATCAGTCTTCTAATTCCTACAGTTCTCTATGTAGACAAAATGAGCAAACTTGTTTCCTGTGACTTGGGAGGGTAAAGATATGGCTTGCCTATAAAAATCTGCAGAAGCAATAGAGGCTTGTGCATGCAAAATTCATTCAATTATTTTTTTAACTTGTGAAACAGCACATAAAAAAGAGTATATAAAACACAAAGAACAAATTTCTCATGGTTTTACCAGCTATGCACATATACATAAACCACATATTGTTTATTTTTGACTGTTCTTGTTTTTTACCTGAATGGAACAATTTCATTTCTTTCATCCAATATTATGTTTTTGACATTCATTCAGGTTGACACTTGTAGCCACATGTCATTCTTTTACATTTCCATGTAGTATATGCTCATACTGTCTTACTTTATATTTTTAGGCTTTACATTTTGGAATTTAGAATTTTCCTATTTTAGAAAATATTACTGTGCATATATCATTATTTATGTGACATCACCAGTAGGTTCTAATACTAAACATTGTTATCAAACGCTAATATTTTGGCAAGAAAATGTATGATTATTCATACCAAGTGTGATAAACACATATTTTTAAGTAGCCATCTATCAATCTGTGTCAGGTTGTGCTATAGAATAAGTTTGCTGAAACTCTACAAAGTAGTTTTTATTGATTTTTGGATTTTAAGATTGCAGCTAGGGATTGCAGACATATCCCATTGTGGGTTTTATGTTATAATGTATTTATTCATTCTTATGTTGAGGGACATTTAAGTTTGTTGTCAGGTTTTTGACACTTTTCCCCAAATTTGTTTATTATCTTAAATAGAACTCCTCTTCTTATTAAAAGTGAAAAAAAAAAGACATTTGAACAAATTGCCTGGGCTTTCCCATTGTTCATTTCTTCTTTCAAAAATTTTCTGTGTGCAAATTGGGGAAATATTTTAGTCCACCATCCCCTGAAGAGAATATCTGCAAAATAACAATCATTTGTCATTTCTTTGTTCTATTATTGTTATTTTAGTGATAGCCCAAGCTTTATTATTTCAGCAGAAATAGCTAGAGAACTGGAATTGCGTTCTCAATTTCTTTTATATCAAGTTAAATTATCTTCATAGGTGAGAGAGCAAAATCACAATCAATAAAGCCCAAACGTCATTTGGAATTGCTGCACTCATGAGCATTCTTCTAGTGTGCTGGTGTACTTGTTTGAGTTTCTAGGGTATGTACCAAGGAACAGAATTATTTGCAAGGTCATTGGTTATACGTCAGTTTAGCATCTGAGAAGCAAGTGCCATGATGGGATCCAGAGTGTAAGAGATTTACTGAGGATGGAGAAGGGGGAATTAGGCCAGTGGTGGGGTGGGGTGGCGTGGTGTCCTAGAATCAGAGCTGTTGGTCAGAAGAGTCCTGTATTTCTCTGGAAATGGGCCTGTCCTGGTAGCTCTGTCCTGCTCAGTCACAGGCTAGGAGCAGCCTATGTAAGCGAGGCCTTTGTCTCAACCTGGCGGGGTGGGTGGGCAGGGGTGGGGGGGGAGGGGCTAGTAGCAGGGAGAGTTCTTCAGCTGTGCTCCTGCCAGACATCTGAGTGGTGCATTTTCATGACTGCCACAGTCTTAGCTTTGTGCCACGCATATCCGGTTCTCCACATGCCTATGGTGGGCAGTTCTCCCATGGAGTTCATGAGCCTCTTTTCCTCAAGGTGAACTTAGAAGCGGGAAGGTATTGGGATGAACCTTCTTCAAACAGCTGGTTTTGAAGTTGCAACTAATACTCATCGTCACCTTCCTTCACTACCCATTCTAACTTCCCCTCACCCTCAGTTGTCACCTCAGCAGGTCTTGAGGGCTGACCTGGTGGTGCAACCCACACTGTCAGCCCCGAGGGTTCTGAGACCTTGACAAGCATGCCCTTCTCAGGTCAGAGTTACTGCATTCACTGTTCTACCTGAGAATGAAGTATTGAGAGGTGCCCTACTTCGTAATTTGGGTTCCATGTGTCCTCTGCTCTGTCCCCATTTTATGAAAGCAATCTTACCCTGGAAGCTGACTTTGGTCTTAGAATATGGATTCTTGAAATTGATGACTAATTATCTCCACTGACTGGTCTTTCCCATTTGCTCTCATTTCTTCAAAAAACTCAGTTGTATCTGACTCCAATTATAAAGTTCCAAACACTGTCTTAATCATAACAACTAACCTTTATCAGGCATTTTCAATGGGCCAGATAATGTGCTAGTTACTTTACACAAGTAGTCAACTCATTTAACTTTCACAAAACTCCAGAGGCTGGCTACTGTACAGTCCATTTTATAGACAAGAAAGTGAGGTTTATTGTTGTCCTTTAATTTTTTGACTCATGAAAATTAGTTGATTTTTTAAATATAAAGCACTCAAGTAATTTTGGATCCCATTTATTGTTATAAATAAAATAGCTTTTATTTACTTGCTATATCAGTTCTCAAGATACATATATTGTTATCTATTTCACTTATATGTGGATATAAAACTGAAAGCAACAACAAGACAGCAACTCATAGACACATACAACAGTTAAGTGGTTACCTGAGGGAAAGGTTGGGGTGGTGGATAAGGGTAAAGAGGGTCAAATATATGGTGATGGAAGGAGATTTGACTTTGGGTGGTGAACATGCAATGCAATATGCATGTGACATTTATTGAATTGTACCCTTGAAACATTTAATTTTATTAACGAATGTCACCCCCAATAAATTTAATAAAAATAAAAATCACAGATGAGATAATGAGGTAGAATACATATGGAAAACTGTACAAAACACAAATATACCACTCATGAAATTATTGGGAACCAATTACCTATGTATCACTTACTAGATTTAGAAGTAGAACATTGATTACCCAAAGATCTGAAGCTCCTTTTGTGTATCCTGCTAATCATTACTTTTCTCTCCTTTAAGTAAAATAATCTCTATCCTCTTTGTAATATTTAATTTTAGTTTTGCCTGTTTTTAAACTTTATTTAAATGCACTCATAATTCTGTATTTTCTAGATTCTTTTGTTTAGCATTTCACTTTGGAGATATTCGTCTGGATAGCTGTAGTTTTAGTTTGTTCATTTCCATTGCTGTGAGTTGCTCCACTGTATGGCATACCACATGTACTCGTACAATCTATTGTTGAGAGGGTAGATGGCTGTTTGGCTATCAGGAATAATGTTGCATTGATCATTGTATATTTTTCTTGGTTCACACATGTATTTCTTTCTGTCATGTGCATATCTAGGAGTGGAATTGCTGGATCCTAGAATGTCTGTATCTTGAGTTTTAGTATACTGAACTGAGTTGTCAAACTGAGTTCCAGAGAGATTGTACTAAATTGTACTTCTAGCAATATCTGGTGCACCACAGCCTTGATGCCACTTGGTGGTGTCAGCGTTTTTCACTGTAGTCATTTTAATGTGTATATTGGGGGGTTGTCTCCTGATGGTATGATTTTATACTTCAGTGAGTAATAATGAGATCAAAGACCTTTTAAATATTAACATTTTAATTTATCTAATTTTAAAACTGCTTGTGTAAGTGTTCATTTTTCCATTTAGTTATCTGTTATATTCTCATTTACAACACTAAGTATTCTCAATACTAATTCTTTGTTGATAATATGTCTTAGAAATATATACTCTATGTTTGTGGTTTATCTTTTCTGTATGTGCTGTATGAGCAAACAGCGCATACACGAAACTGTATAAAACATGCATATGCTACCGAAGAAATTATTATAAATTTTATATTTTAATGAATTCATCAGTATGTCCTTTTTTCTTGTTACTTTATTTGTGTCTGATTTAGAAGTTCTTTCTTCCTTGAGACTTCGGGTGATGAGCACCCAACAAAGTATACAGATGCTGTACTATTTTAGGTTGTACTACACCTGAAATTTATATAATGTTATTAACCAATGTTACCCCAATAAATCTGGTAAAAAAAATTTTAAATTACCAAAAGAATAAGAAGTAAATTCTAAGAAATATTCCTTTTATTATTTTTTTGCTAAGAAAACTTAAAAAACTTTTTTAACATATACCTAACATACAATAATATTCCATTAGTTTTAGTGTACACCATAGTTATTCAACATTTGTATGCCTATAGACATGATCACCATGTTAAATCTAACAACAATCTGATCCTGCACAATGCTATCACAAAATTATCGACCATATTCTCTATGCTGTATATTACATTCCAAGACTTTTTTTTTAATACTTTTTTTAATACTTATTCTCACTCACCTTTTTTCATTAGAGGTCTTTTTAATGAGTGGATGTCATTTTATATCAAATGTTTTTTTCTTGTTTTTATCGAGATGCTATTTTTATATTATATGATTTTGGTTTAATGGTTCTATAAATATGATGACTTTGATTTCTTAAATTGAACTATAATTGACATAATATATTAGTTTCAAGTGTATACTGTAATATTTCAATATTTGTATATATTTTGAAATGATTGCCACAATAAGTCGTTAACATCCATCACCCATATATAGCTTCATTTTTTTTTATGATGAGGACTTTTAAGATTCACTTCCTTAAGAATTTTCAAATATGCAACTCAGTATTATTAACTATAGTCACCATACTTGTATTACATCCCCATGACTTATTTTCTAACCAAAATCATGCCTTTTGACTCCCTTCATCCATCTTGCCCACCTCCAGACTCTGCCTCTGGCAACCACCCATCTCTTCTCTTTATTAAGAGCTACCCATTTTTGTTTTGTTTTTATTTTGGTTTTCTTTTTTAGGTTCTGCATATAAGTGAAATAATTCAGTATTTTTCTTTCTCTGTCTGACATCTTAATTAAAGCATAAGACCCTTAAGTTTCGTCCATGTTGCTGCAAATGGCAAAATTTCATTCTTTTTTCACACCTGAATAATATTCCATTGTATCTGTGTGTGTGTGTGTGTGTGTGTGTGTGTGTGTGTGTGTGTGTGTGTGTGTGTGTATTTTCTTTATCCATTCATCTGTTGATGGACACTTAGTTTGTTTCCATGTCTTGGCTATTGTAAATAATGCTGCAGTGAACATGGGTGCATATATGTTTTCTAATTAGTGTCCTTATTTTCTTCAGATAAATACCCAGAAATGAAATTTCTGAATCATATGGTGGTTCTATTTTTAATTTTTGATTAACGTCCATAATGTTTTCCTTAGTGGCTGCACCAATTTACATTCACACCAACAATGTATACATCCTCATCAAAATGTGTTATTCTTGTCTTTTTGTTAAAATAGTTATTTTAACAGATGTAAGGTGATATCTCATTGTGGTTTCAATTTGCATTTCCCTAATGATTAGTGATGTTGAGTATCCTTTCATGTAGCTGTTAGCCATCTTTATGTCCTTTTTAGGAAAACATCTATTCATATTCCCTGCCCATTTTTAAATGAAATTGTTTGATTTCTGCTATTTTTTGATATTAACCCCTTGTCAGATATAAGATTTGCAAATATTTCCTTCCATTTTGTAAGTTGCCCTTTCTGTTTTAAAAATTAAATTTATTGGGGTGACATTGGTTAATAACATGAGTATGAGTATCAGCGTACACTTCTGTAAAACACCATGTGTATATTGCATTGTGTGCTCACCACCCAAAGTAGAGTCTTCCTCCGTCTCCATGTATTTGACCCAGCCCTTGCCTTTTCATTTTGTCAATGATTTCTTCTGCTGTACCGAAGCTCTTTAGTTTGATGGCATCTCACTTGTTTATTTTTGCTTTTGTTGCCTTTCCTTTTAGTGTCGGGTCCAAAAAATCATCATGAAGACTGATGTCAAAGAGTTTACCTTCAATGTTTTCTTCTGGGAGTTTTTTTGGTTTCAGGTCTTAAATTTATATCTTTAATTTATTTTGAGTTAATTTTTGTATATGGTGTAAGATAGCAGCACCGTTCATTTTTTGCATGTGACTATCCACTTTTCTCAGCATCATTTTTTGAAGGAATTTTCATTTCCCTGTTGTATATTTTTGGCTTTTTTTGTCATAAGTTAATTGGCCATACATGCATGGGACTATTTCTGGGCTGTGTAATCTCTTTTTTGATGTGTCTGTTTTTAATCAATACTAAACTGTCTTGATTACAATAGTTTTGATATATAATCTGAAATCAAGGAGCGTGATGCCTCCTCAGTTTTGTTCTTTCTCGAGGTTGCTTTGGCTAGTCGGAGTCTTATATGGTTTCATATAAATTTTAGGATTCTTTTGTTTTATTTGTGTGAAAAATGCCATTGGAATTTTGTTAGAGATTGCATTGAATCTGAGGATTGCATTGGGGCGGTATGGGGATTTTAACAGTATTAATTCTTCTAATCCATGAGCATGGATATTTTTCCATTTAGTTGTGTCTTCAGTTTGTTTCGTTAATGTCTTACAGTTTTCAGTGTACAGCTCTTTCACCTCCTTGGTTAAATTTATACCTCGGTATTTTTTTTGATAGACTATTAAGTGGAATTGTTTTCTTAATTTCTCCTTCTGATGGCTATTAGTGCATAAAAATACAACAAATTTTTGTATATTGATTTTGTATCCTGCAGCTATACTGAATTCATTTGTTAGTTCTAGCATTTTTGTTTTCTTATAAAGATATATATATATATATATATATATATATATATATATATATATGTATGTATATATATATATAAAATAGTAAATTATATTTTATTTAGGGTTTTCTATATATAATAGTAAGTTATATTTTTAAAATATGATCTTTTACCTTTTCTATATATAATAGTAAGTTATCTTTTCAAAAGAATAATCTTTTAGCTTAACCATGTATTTGATTCTGTTTTGTTATGATTTGCTCTCATCTGTTTTTTTCTCTCTTGGATTGATTTTGTTATTTTTTAATAGATTTTTAAGATAGGTTCTTACATAATATTTTGTAGCCTTTTTCTTTACTAACATTTTCTCTTTTTTATTATTAAAGATTCTTGGGGTGATATTGATCAACAAAATCAAATAAGTTTCAAGTGTATTATTCAACAAAAAGTCATATATACATTGTATTGTGTGTTCACTACCCAGAGTTAGATTTCTTTCAGTTATGAAATATTTGACCTTTTTTACCTTCATCTACCTCCCCGGTTTTTTCTGTTAACCACTAATCCACTGTCTGTGTTTATGAGTCATTGTTTGTCATGTTTGTTTGTTGCTTTCCACATATGAGTGATATCATATGTTTTCAACTCTTTTTGTCTGATTTATTTCACTTAGCATGATAATCTCAAGATCCATTCATGCCGTTGCTAATAGTCTTTACTAACATTTTTATTTAAGATTATAAATTTTGTATGTAGTTTCCTAAATGTAATGCTTAACGTTAGTTTTCATTCAGATAAAATATTTTCTAATAGTCATTATTTCTTTGTTAATTCCAGAATCATTCCTAGCTGAGTTTCCCAATTCTCAAATATGTGGGGATTTTTAGTTATAAGTTTGTTATGATTTTTAGCTTAATCGTATGTGCTCTGTATGAATTCAGCCGTTTGACATTTGTTGAGATTTGCTTTATGGCTTAGTAAATGAGAAAATTTTGCAAATTTTCCTTAAAATCTTGAAAAGGCTATGTTTTCTGCAAATACTGAATGCAATGTTCTATGTATGTCTATTAAGTTAATAATGTTAATGGTGCCTTTCAAATGTTCTAAATCTTTACTGAATATTCAAAACCTATTTATGTTATGCATTGCCATGAGAAGTGTGTTAAATCTCCCACAAAGAGTGGTTTTTTCCAGTTCTCCTTGTTTAATTCATTTTTCTTTACGTATATACATCTATGGCTTTTTATAACTGAAAAAGAATAGACTTACATTTTCTGGTGAATGAAAGACTTCATTCTTATAACATAAAGCTTTCTATCAGTAAAATGGCTTTTTGCCTTAAAATCTATTTGTTTAATAATAGAGCTATGCCAATATTTTCTAAAATTTATTGATTTAAATCAATTTCAAGTATACAGTACATTGGTTAAACATCTATATAGTTCATAAAGCGATCCCCCCAATTATTCCCTCCTCCCCTGGCTCTCCACCTAGCCAACATATTAATGCTAACCGCATTTCCTATGTTGTGCTCCCCATCCCCGTGACCAACTATCAACTACTAATTTGTACTTCTTTAATCCTTTACCTCATTCTCCAGCCCCCCAACCCTCCTCTCTTCTGTCCATAATCAAATTGTCCACTATATTTGTGAGACTGTTTCTGATTAGTTTGTTCTTTTTGTTCCTTAGATTCCACATATAAGTAAAATCACATGGTATTTCTCTTTCTCTGTTTGACTTATTTCACTCAGCATAATAACCTTTAGGTCCATCCATGTCGTTGCAAATGGTTATGCCAATATTTTCACGGTATACGATGTTCAACTCTTTTCATTTTTTCTGGCTTTATTGAAATACAATAGACAATTAGTTGCTTGTATTTACATTGTGCACTTCAATGAGGTTTTTTCATAATATATTCGTTTCAGTTGTATAGTATAGTGATTAGAGGTCTATATAATTCACAAAGTGATCACCCACTAAATACAGTACCTCCCTTCTCCCTTACATATTTATTACACCTTTATTAATATTTCCTTATGCTACACTTTATATCTCCATGTCTATTTTGTAACTATCCGTTTATACTTCTTAATCCTTTTGCCTTTTTTTCCATCCTCCCAACCCCCCTTCTAGCAGATGTTCAACTCTTTATTGTCAACATTAATGTATTTTTATATTTGTTCAGCAAACATTTTGTTGAAGAAATATTTATTGTAGCATACAGAAAATGAATAAAATCATACATATACAGTTTAATGAATTCTCTCAAAGTGAACACACTCACATCGCTAGCACCCAGATCACACAAACAAGCATACCCGGCACCCCAGAATCCTTCAGATCCCTGTTCAGAGGCAATCAACATTTATATTTGTTAATAATTTTATAACACAAAATAAAGAGGAATCAGAGCAAGTGAGAGGCATATACTGAGAGAGAACCTTTAACTATATGATTTCATTCTAAAGTTATACATGGTTACACTAAAAAATACAGTATTCTGCAAGAAAAAAAAGTTGACTGCATGAATTCTGTAAAGGGAAGAATTTTTAAATTATACCTCCAGCAAAAGAAGTATCAAAGAGGAAAAAATCTTGATTTAAAAATAAAATAAAAACTTTTTTACATAAAGAAATCACAAAGTTAAGATAAAGAATGAATTGGAAATATTACCAAGACAAAAGAGACAAAGATATAATATTTTTAATCTAAAAAGGCTCACATAATTAAATAAAAAATTGTATGAAAACATGCACATGATACGAATAAAGAATAAGAGAATTTTAAAAATTGGTTAACAAACTCTGGAAAATAATCCCTTCACCAGTAATCATAGAATTTAAAATTAAAGCAAGGAGAATCCTTTTGGCTATCATATTAGTTATAATCGAGGGGAAAATGTGATCGTCAAAATATGGAGAGACTGTTGACAAAGGGCTCCCTCATTGAGCATTTTGGAAACATGGCTAAAGAGCCGTAAAAATGTTCTACTTAGATATTCCATTTCTGAAATATTAAAAGTAACAGAGTATGTATATAAAAATTATTTCTTTTCAGAGATTTTTCTTTTTGCATTTTTACTTATTAGCAAAAGCTTAGAAATCCCCTAATCCTTCAACAGCAGTGAAATGTTCTATCAATCGTGGACCTTTCTTCCGTTGTAATCTCAGAGAGCCAAATGTTTAGGAAGATCACTCACATTATAAGATTAAGCAAAATGTGTATCAATATACCTCTGATATTTTCTAAACAAAGTAAGAGAAGAACACATTGGAAAATGACAGCCTTGACATTCAGTGGAAAGCAAACAATGCAGTAGTATACAGATGATGTATTATAAAATTGTATACTTGAAACTTATATAATTTTATTAACCAATGTAACCCAAATACATTTAATAAAATTTAAATGTGAGATACTGAGTGTTTCTTTCATATCTGTTTATGTTTTACAAATTTACTGTAATGAGCATGTCTTGTTCTGTAGTAGGAAAGATGAAATAAATCAGGTTAGGAGTCGGAGAATCAAGAACTTGTCCCAACAACTCATAATCACTCAATATCAGAGTCTTAAATCATATCCCATTTGTGAGATTTGGGGCCAACCCCTCATCTGTACCTCGTTTCCTTTCCTAGAGTTATTCTTGCTTTCTTCATCACAGAAAGTAGTGTGTCTTATTATTATTATTATTATTATTATTATTATTATTATTATTATTTTTATGTAAAGGTTAATCCCATCAGTGAGTTGATTCCAAACGGGGCTTGGATATGGTCACTGAAAACTCAGAGTCTGCGACCCTCTCAGGTCTTGTCAGTATATCTTCTAATTGGGTAGGATGTTAGTCACAGACTGAGCTGCTTGCTGGCCTTCCTCTTAGAACCTGAGTTCTATTGGTTGTCATTTATTTGGTAGTCCCCACTCTGTGGTCTGAAACTGCTTGGACACCTATACCCACTAATCTCATCACCAAGTAGGAATCACTCCTCTTCCAGGCTGCAGCTCTGTCCTGGGCCAAGTTCTTCCAGGTAAGGATTTCTTCCATTTATTAAACCTGCTCATGCTGCCAAGCATTTATTCTGCCTTGAGTGTGAGTTTCAGAATTACAAGGAGAGAAGTCCAGGGGGAAGACATTGCAAAGAGCTTGAGCGTCCAGGCTGGGGAAGGACTCTTTACTGAGTAGAGTATTTTCCACAGCCAAAGAGTCTCCACAGAGCCCCCTTTATGTCCCTGTTCCTCAGGCTGTAGATAAAGGGGTTCAGCATGGGTGTCACCATTGTGTACATCACAGATGCCACCATTCCAGTGTCTGCTGAGTAGGAGGATGAGGGCTGGAAATACACCAGAAAGACAGTTGCGTAAAAGAGAGTGACCACTGACAGGTGAGAGCCACAGGTAGAGAAGATTTTGTGCTTCCCCCCAGCAGATGGGACCTTGAGGATGGTATGAATGATGTGGACATAAGAGACCAGGATACAGGTGAGAGGGACCACTCCTGAGAGGGCTGCCTCAGCAAACATCAGGATCTGAAAAGCATGGGTGTCTGAGCAGGCAAGTTTGAGGAGTGGGGTTACATCACAGAAGAAGTGTGGGATGGAATGGGAGGCACAGAATGAGAACTGAGACATCAGGAGAGTGAGTGAGAAGGCTAGGAAGTGGGAACAGAGCCAGGGTGCGATGACCAGCAGCCGACAGCACTGAGGACACATGATCATGGTGTAGTGTAGAGGAAGACAGATGGCCACATAGCGGTCATATGCCATCACAGCCAGCAGGAAGTTATCCATCATGGCCAGTGCTATGAAGAAATACATCTGCATGAGGCATCCAGTATGGGAGATGGTGTGGTCCTGTATATGGATGTTCACTAGCAGATTGGGGACAATGGTGCAAGAGAAGCAGGTATCAACAAAGGACAGGTTGGCCAGGAAAAAGTACATGGGGGTGTGGAGGTGCTGGTCAGAACCTATGGTCAGGATGATGAGCAGATTCCCCAACACGGTGACCAGGTACATGGCCAGGAAGAGCCCAAAGAGGAGTGGCTGCTGCTCTGGGTGTTCAGAGAAGCCCAGGAGCAGGAAGTCAGAGACACTGGTGTAGTTTCTAATTCCCATGTAAAGTGGAATTTTTGAGGAAAATCTTGCTTAGATATATGCAGACTCCCAAGAGTTATATCATTCAAAACCTTTCGTCTGTTTTCTGCATATGTTTAAGAGTTAACAGAGATGCACTGGTGTCTCTTGGTGGCAGGCCTATAAACATGCATAGAGGTGAGATCTAGGGCATTGATAATAGTAGAGCTTGTTGGGGAGAACGTTGCATTTTTCTGTCTAGTAAGTTGTCTCGTAGACCTCCTGGATGAGATCGAACTGGAGTTTAGCTTGGAAGAAACTTCCAGAGTGTTAGTCCCACCCACCCTATCTAATAGAAGGCTATCAATTTCATATTCTTGTGAAATTGGAGTAAGACATCCTAGGCATATGCATACTAGAAAATTATTAAGCGCAATTCTCTGTCTCTTTTTCTCTTTCTGTCTCTGGTATGTGTGTGTGTATGTGCATGCGTGCGTGCACGTGCGAATGTGTGTGTGTGTGCGTGAGAGAGATAGAGAGAGAGAATGCTATTGAGCATGAGTGAGAGAGCAATATCTCCTACGTCCACTCCTGAGGTCTCACCTGGAAAGTCTGACCATCCTCAGATCCCGTGACCATCACCAGGTGTTGGCTCTGCCTCCTCTGTGTGTCTGCCTTCCCTACTTCTCTGCAAGAGGACTTGCTAGGATCTCAGTTTTCTTCCTCCCTTTAACAGCAGCACAGATGGAAGACTTGGGGCGGAGCACCCAGTGCTCAGGCACAGGAGCCAGGGAGAGCTGTGGGCTTTTCACAGGCAGTGAGTATCTCCTGGGACCCCATCCCAGACCTGTTAGTCAGAGCCACGATGGAGTGGATGTCCATCCTGGTAGCTGTCCCCTGCTTGGATTTTGAGTCCCAGCAGTGTCAGGAACACTTGTGTTTCAGAGTGACCAGGCTCAGGACTCCTGGTAATGGTCCCTTAGGTCCGGGAGTGGGTGGGCTCCATCTCCCCGCTCCCTAACCTGTCATGGAGTCCATACACTCTAATCAGATTTCCATCTGCATAAAGAAAGCATACAATTTCCCAGCCAGCCAATAGTTTAAATGAATTGGACAGTTGGTGTAGGGTGGGCCATGCAATCAGTCTTCTAATTCCTACAGTTCTGTATATAGACAAAGTGAGCAAACTTGTTTCCTGTGATTCGAGAGGGTAAAGATATGGTTTGTCTATAAAAATCTGCAGAAGTAATATGGGCTTGTGCATGCAAAATTCATTAAACTTTTTTCAAATTATGAAACAGCATATAAAAAAGTATATAAAACACAAAGAACAAATTTCTCATGGTTTTATCAGCTATGCACATATGCATAAACCACGTGTTATTTACATATGGCCGTTTTTGTGTTTTATATGAATGGAACAATTTAGCCTCTTCCACCCAGTATTACAGTATTATGTTTTTACACTCATTCATATTGTTACTTGTAGCAGCTGATGACCAAATATCTTCACTGACTGGTCCTTTCCCTTTTGCTCTCATTTCTTTTAATAACTCAGTTGTATCTGACTTCAATTATAAAGTTCCCAATGCTGTCAGAATCATAACTAACTCTTATCAGGCACTTTCAATGGGCCAGGTAATGTACTATTTGCTTTACACAGGTAGTCAACTTTTTTCCCCATAACTCCAGAGGCTGGCTATTCTGTTGCCCATTCTATAAACCAGAAAAAACAGGTGTATTAAAGATGAATAGCAGAGCTAGGTTTGAATTCAACGCCATGTTCTCCTTAGACACCCCTCTACGTCTTTCTCATAGCTGTCCACTGGCTCTCCTAGTATAACTTTCAAGCTCACTAAGTAATCATTTTTAGCCTATTGGTGAGGTTATCTTCTTTTTACACCTTGTTTCAAGGAGGACCTTGGGAAAAACTCCTAATTAGTTAAGATCCATTAATGTTTTTTTCCTTCAGCTTTATTGAGGTATATTTGACAAATGAAATCATACATTTAAAGGACACAGTGTGATGATTTGATATGCA
>CM053509.1:153936788-153952349 GCA_028627145.1 Eidolon dupreanum | reverse complement strand
TTTCATGTTGTTATTCCTAAGGCTATAGATAAAAGGGTTCAGCATGGGGGTAACTACTGTATAGATAACAGTGACCACGCGGTCCTTTGTCACTGAGTAGGTGGATGAGGGACGAATGTACACAGATATTACGGTCCCATAGAATAGCGTTACAACTGTAAGGTGGGATCCACAGGTGGAGAAGACCTTGTACCTGCCTTTCCCAGAAGGGACCCTCAGAACAGCACGGCCGATATAGACATAAGAGACAATAATAAAGATAAAGGGACTCATGATCACAAAGGACCCTTCTGTGAAGGCCAAAAGCTCATTGACAGAGGTGTCAGAGCAGGAGAGGGTTAGCAGTGGCTGGACATCACAAAAGAAGTGGTGGATGACGTTGGGCCCACAGAAGGAGAGGCGGGCCATGAGAATCGTGTGGATGAGTGAGTGGAGGTGGGACACCACCCAGGATGCTATCACGAGCAGAAGACAACGCCGAGGGTTCATGGTTGTGGTGTAATGCAGTGGCTTACAGATGGCCACATAGCGGTCAAGGGCCATGGCAGCCAGGAGGAAGCTGTCAGTGATTCCAAAAGCCACAAAGAAATACATCTGAGTGAGGCACTGGGTAAAGAGGGTGGTCTTTCTCTGAGTCACCATGTTCACTAACATTCGTGGCACGATGATCGTTGTAAAGCACATGTCCACCAGGGACAGGTTGGAGAGGAAGAAGTACATGGGGGTGTGGAGGCGGACATCTTCCCTGATGGCTGCAATAATGACTGAATTGCCAACCACATTGACTAGGTACATGGCCAAGAAGCTGACAAAAAGCCCTATTTGCTCTTTGGAGTCACTGGTCAGTCCCAGAAGGAAGAATTCAGTTAAATGGCTCTGGTTTCTCCACTGCATCGATTTCCTGCAAGTAGGAAATAGGAAGGAATGTTAGGTGTGTGTCCTGGCTTGGAGTCTTCAGTCTTGTAGAGGGGATATGTCATAACTTATTCTAGCTTGTGCACTACACACGTGAAGTTATTCACCTAGACCAACTTCACAAAATTAATCACATGCAAAGTTGAGACTGAGATCAAGGTGTGTCGACACCAATTCTGTGATATATCTTTATAGGATTGGTGTTGACACACCTTGATCTCAGTTTCAACTTTGCATCTGGTTTTGTGAAGTCGAAAAAGGTACTTCAACTCTCGTTCTTTGTTCAAAGACTAAACTTATAATACCCATGTTCATAGGTTATTCTGAGAATACAGGTAATGATAATAGGATAAGTGTTTGGAAAGTAATCATTTTGCTTAATATCCCAAATTGTATATAGACACATCTTTTTGCTCTGGCCTCACTGATCAACCCGCTAATCTTCATTACTCCCACGTGATGCTTCTGGCTAAGATTTCTCTTTTTCTGCTCCCTCTGTGTTAAGGAAATTAGAGTATCCTAAATTCTCCCTATAGAAATATTAGAGAGATATATTCTGGATCCAGCCCCTCTTGAATAAAAATAGTTTTGAAACGTGTTTGAGAATTTAATTATGGGCAGGAAGGTCATATTAGTACGTGCTGGGACCTGGAAATTTGGCATATTCATCAGAATGTGGAACTGTCTAGGATAAATGGGAAGTTGGAGAACTGTTTTACCCAACATCGAGCTTGGGTTTAGGCAGGTGGATGGCATCAAGGCAGACATAGAGGAACTAACAGATGGGTGCTTTTATAAGCAAGAAGACTCCAAGCAGTGGTAGTGTGGACAATGGAAATGTGAGAAGCAGCATTCTGGTAAACAAACAAACAAACAAACAAACCTATAAAACAAAAACCAAAGAAACTCTGAGAGGTATGAATAGGAAGGTACAGAGGTTCAGTAATGGGTCCTTTATCTCCCAAAGGCTAGGGCTAAAGAAAATAAGACAAGGCTCCAGTAGGGTAGGAATTTAGGAACTTGTCATCTATCTACCAAGGTAGGGAACTCAGTTGAAATGGAGCTAGATAAGAAACCATTGAGATATAGAGTTATAACCAGCCAACAGCCAACCGGGTTGATAATGAGACCATTGGGTAACAGAATATGCACTTCTAATGTCTACCTTACCTAGATACAGGATTGGCTCCAGAGAAAACAGAGCAGAAAAGAAAGCCTGCAAATAGCAGCCAGATAATTCCAGATCAGTGGGGGTAGACTTAGGAATACAGATTTAAAATTAGGGAAAGTCCACACCCTATATTTCTTTTGTCCTCATTATCTTTCTGGTACTTTTGACAATGAGTCAAAAGCAAACCTACCTACTCATGGTTTGTTTTTAATGCGTAGTGATCTCAAATGAAACTCACTGCCCTTCTTAGGACAACTAAGACTTTTCGTTTCTCTTTTAACACCTTAAAAAGTACTTGCAGACAGTAGCATTGTTTCCTGAAGCATTTCCTTCCTCATGAGATGCTGAGATATTTGATGCTTGGTCCAAATCGGATCCTTCTGTGAGGAAAGGGGGCAACTAAGGCATGGAGAGCATCTGGAGAGGTCTGTGATGAAAGTGCTACCAAGGTAGGGTCTAAATATGCTTCGCTCCTCATTGTTCCCAGTGAATGACATAGTACCTGGTTCATAGTAGCTATGTAATAAATACTGGCTGACAGACTGTCTAGATTCATCACTACTGATCACTCCTTGCAAGGCCATGGGCTTTATATTAGCAACCAAGAGATTAGTCTGCTAGGATCAGGAGAGTCAATGGGGAGAGTTTATGATTTAGGAATCGCTTTTGGTTCAGATACTTACTAGCTATTTTCTCTTGGGAATACAACTATGTTTCCTTTTTTTTTTTCTCATCTGAAAAAGAGGAAATGTCTTCTCTAAAACTTGATTGTTAAGTTTAAACAATGTATCTGAATAGAATTTGAGATCTACAAAGTTCTGTGCAAATGTTACTTACACTACTCATAATATTTCTTATTAGTATTCAGTACCTAATTGTGTAAGTTGAAAAATAGTGGGTACCATCTAGAGAAACCCAGGTGGAGGATAAGAGGGCTAGCATGTTTCGGGGGAGAGACTGAAGAGGTCACTGGAAGGGGTATAAGTGCTGAACTGGAAGGGACAAAACAACAGGATGTGGATCTCAGACAAACTGGGCTTTCCTGGGAAGAGAGGGAAAGGCACAAGAGTTCTCAAGGATTTTCTGCTCATTAGGATAATGCGTATGGGAGTGCATATTATATCCTATGGCTGTTGTGATAATGTACCATAAACTTAGTGGCTTAAAACAACACAAATTTATTATTTTACAGTTCTGTAGGTCAGAAAGATCAAGGTGTTGACAAGACTGTGTTCCTTTCTGGAGGCTCCACAGGAGAATCCAATTCCTTGCCTTTTCCATCTCCTAGAGAGTGCCCACATTCCTTGACTAGTGGCTCCCTTACCCCATCTTCAAAGCCGACAATGATGGGTGATTCTTTCTCTTGCTGCCATCTTTCTGGTTTTCTTCTTTTCCTTCTCTGTTGCATATTTAAGGTTCCTGTGACTATACTGGGCCCACTCAGATAATCCAGGATAATCTTTTTATTTTAAGAGTTTGGACTTCTGGCTGTCGGAACTGTGAGAGAATACATTTCTGTTGCTTTAAGACACCAAGTTGTGGCAATTTGCTACTATAGCCATAGGAAACTAATACGCAGGTCCTATGAAAAGTCATTGTAACAACATGGATGAATCTTGAGATAATCATGCTGAGCAAAATAAGTCAGATGGAAAGGGTTAAGATCATATGGTTTCTCTCATGTGTGGGATATAAAACCTAAAGCAACAAATATGGACAAGACAAACAAAAACTCAAAGACACAGACAACAGTTTAGTAGTTAGCAGAAGGAAAGGGGTGGGGGGAGGTAGATAAGGGTAAAAGGGGTCAAATATATGGTGATGAAGGAGATTTGACTTTGAGCTGTGAACACACACTGCAATATACAGATAAATGTATTATTGAATTATATACTTGAGACCTGTATAATTTTATTAACCAATGTCACCCTAATGAGTTTAATAAATTAATGAAATAGACCTTTGGTAAGATTAATCAAGAAAATAGTCATAGAAAAATACCGAGAAAGGAGAAATCATTTCAGGCATATGAAGATAAAATAATAAAAGTCTTTTGAACTAAATTGGAAAATTTAGATAAAAGGACAAATTCCTAGAAACATAAATTGTACAGGAATAACTTGAAGACTAATCAGTTGTAAAAAAAATTAGAAATGGTAGTCAAAACCCTTCTCTCTCCAGAAACATCAGGCCCATAGGTGAATCCTACCAAACTTTCAAAATAGCTAATTCTATTTTATCCAGCTTGCTCTATAAATCAGAAACCAGAGTTAAATGGGTGGCCTTCTCAGCTCACTTTACAATATTAGTTTAATACTGACTCCAAATCAGAAAACACAAGAAAATAAAAGAAAATTATGTAGACACAAAATTCTAAATGAAACGATAATTAAATGAATCCAACCTAGCACTAAAAATAATACATCATGGAGAAGCAGGATTTTTAATGCAAGAATCATTCAACATTAGAAAAGTTCATCAATAAACTTTTCCACATTAATAAAATAAAGGAGAAAAATTATGTGATAATTTTAATTGAAGCAGAATAATCATTTTGTAAAGCTCAATATCTGCCTATAATTCACTCTGTTAGCTAACTAGAAGGGAATATTCTTAATCTGGTAAAAGCTATGTATACCCAAACCTTATGATACTAAATTGGTAAAGCTTAAATGCATTCCTTTAAGAAATAAGATTAATATAGTATTGGAAACCCTGACTAACACTATAAGAAAAAAGCAAAGGAAATGGAAGGAAAAAATATAAAACTGTCATTAATAAAGATACAATCATTTCCATGGAAAAGAGAACAGAATTAATTGACAAGCTTTTAGAACCAATAAATGAATTCAGCAAGGTTGCTGGATATGTGACCAAATTAAAAAATCACTAACAGTTCTCTACATTAGAAATAACCAACTGGAATATAGTCATGTGCTACTTAACGACAGGGCTATGTTCTGAGAAATGTGTTGTTAGGTAATTTTGTCGTTGTGTGAGTATCATAGAGTGTACTTATACAAACTTACATGACACCGCTTACTACACATCTAGGCTATATGGTATAGCCTGTTGTTCATAGGCTACAAACCTGTACAACATGTTACTCTACTGAATGGTGTAGGCATTTGTGACACAATGGTAAGTATTTGTGTATCTAAACAGAAAAGATACAGTAAATTTCCATTATAATTTAAAGGGATCACCATTATATGTGTGGTTCATCATAGAAATGTTGTGTGGTGTATGACTGTATATAGGAATAAATAAGATGCTATTCACAGTTGCAGAAAATAACCTAAAGCTCTAAGAATTATTTTTTCTAAGAACACACAAAACTATGTGGAAGCATTTTAAAGTCTAGCAAAGGACACAATAGATGATTAACATAAATGAAAATTCCATCTTAGATGGAATGAGTAATATTATAAAGATGTTATTTCCCACATTAATCTAGAAATTTAATTGAATTTCAATCGAAATGTCTGTTGAATTTTTTGACTTATTTGAAAAATTTTTCTTAAATTTCTATGTAACAATAAAGATCAAGAAATAGCTAAGTCAAACTTTAAGATGAAGAGTAAAAAGAGGGGACTTGTCTTATTAGAGATGAAGACTGATAAAACTCCATAGTAATAAAAAGTGTAGTTTTGATGCAAGAACAGATAAACAAAGGAACAAACAAAACAAACAAAAGTCATAGACACAGGCAATAGCATGGTGGTTACCAGAGGGGAAGTGGAAGAGAGGAAGGATGAAGAAGGTAAAGGGGATCGAATATGTGGTGACAAGAAGGTGACTAGACTTTGGGTGATGAGCACACAATGCAATATATGTATGATGTATTATAGAATTGTATACCTGAAACTTATATATTATTAACCAGTGTTGCCCCAATAAGTTCAATTTAAAAAAGACCGTTGGAAAAGACTAGGTAGCTCAGAGAGAGACCTACATTTGTATAAGAACTTAATACAGGAAAATCGTGGTATTAAAAACCAGTGAGGCGGGGAAGGATGGAATGTTTGGAAGTGTTGGAAAACCTGGCTTATTAAACTGAGGATAATCAAAAAAAATTGCTATCTAATATCATATGTAAAGGTATAATCAGATGGATTATGGACTTAGGTATGGTGACACATGAATCTATATGGTTAATAGGAAAAATCATAGCAGAATATCTATGAGCTAGAAAGGAATGAACTTCTTAAATAAGATACCCAACATTAAAAAAAAAGTAAAAAGAGATTACATCATAACTAGGAATAAAGCTAATAGACATGAAAGACTGAGATGATATCTGCAAGGTTTAACAGGTGAAGTACTAATATCAAGAAAATGAAATGATCATTTTCACCTCAGCATGAAATAGAAAAATCCTGACAAAAAAGTGTGCAAGAAAGCCAAAAGTCTAACAAGCATATGAAGAGATGCTCAAATCCATTGGTTATCAGAGAAATGAAAAAGTAAACAATGAGATTTCACATTACATTTGTTAGCTTGGCAGACATTAGAAAGGAAATAAGGGCAAATGTTGGCAGGGATGTGGCAATATAGGGATCCTTGGGCACTGCTGGTGGGAATGTAAATTAGTACGATACTCTAAAAGCACAAATGGCGTGATTTACTTAAGTTAATGAATATTCCATGACCCGACAATACCTATCCTAGATGGCTGTCCCAGAGAGATTCTCATACAGGCAGATAAAAGCTGTGGATGACAGTGTTTCCTCACTGCCTTTGTGTCGATGGCAAGTTTGTGGCAATTTGGGTGTCTCTCACAGGGCCGGTAAATGTGACAGAAGCACACCATGGGGTACAATGCAGCTGTTCAGAAACAACTGACCAGAATCACTCATAGCAAGATTGATAGATTAAAATATATATATATATATATATATATATATATATATATATATATATATAATCTGAGTGAAAAAGTAAGAAAGTGAATGAGATCTATAACATGATTTATATTAATTAAAAATGGAAGAAAATGATAGTCATTTCATGATGTATACACATATCAAAACTTACCATGGTACACCTTAAAAATAATTTAAAAATATAACAAAAGAACAAATATTACTACACAAAGTTAAATATTAAGCATCTTAGAATGGAGGAGGGCAGTAGGAGTGGGGAATGGGTATAAAAGTTCATGACTGAGTGAGGAAGCAAACAAAGAAAAGAAAAAGGGGTCTAGTGTTGGCAATATGCCATGAACTGAGATGTGTGATTAATTTTACACTTTGCATGTGAGGTCTATGAATAAGAAAAGAAATCTCAAATCTTAAATAGAACTCGGGATTTCTCTTCCCTTCTACTCCTAAGAGCATTGAACCGAAGAGGAACACAAATGCCATGTCATTCATCTGAATCATTCTCAGTAGAGTTCACTGTCTCTTGAATTGTGCCCCTTAAAATCTTGTCATCGAAATTGAGTAAGTCTGTATATCTTGGCTTTAAATACAAGAGGCAAACATTCTGCTAAGTCTGACAGTACCAGCATCCTGTTAGATGACCTTTCTCTTTGCTTGTGATGTTAGCTATGCTCTTCTTTCATGTGTTGATCAATTGCTTTATAACTCACTCAACAAATTTTCACTGTGTACCAAGAAGACAACATAGGCACTGGGGACACAGAAGAATCAGATACCATGATAGCCATTTTGATGTTTGAACACAGCGACCATGTCCTCAGTCTTCTTCTCTGGGTGAAATTCCCTCAGTTTCTTCCAATCCTTACTCAGCAGGACTTGATATTAAGTCATCCCACTTTTTTAAGGTACTGGCTGGCATGGTAAAAACCCTGTGGGACGGTCAGGTATTTCCTTTTAGAATGTAAAGTCCTGGGGGACAGAATGACGTTTGTAAAATTCTAGGTTGTTGGAGGTGGAAGTGATCTTAGAATTTATCTGTTTCTTAAGTTTCCAAACGGTGCCTCCCTGGGGGACCCAGGAGCCACTTCAGGAGGGATCCAGAAGCCAAGGGAAATGCCAAATGAGAGGACTACAGGTCTCTTCCTCTTTACGCAAAGCAATTCTGCTATCTCTATGTTTTACATATTGGATTACTGTGTAAGACATATTATGAAGACATAGTTGAAAACAACACACTCACTTTACGTAGGGAAAGCCTGAGGCTCAGAAAGGGAGTGATTGAGTCAATACTACAAAGTTAGCTGTGGAAGTGATAAGACAGCCCAGGCTATATCAAGAGTTTTCTCTGCCCTTATCACTCTCATGTGTCAGTTCATGGCCCATGGTGCCCTGAAGATGTTCAGAGGGCAGGATGAAGCCATAGGATTTGGAGCTTTCCTCAGCAGGCTTGGCTTTGGGGATAACCGGGAGCCAAGCTGGGTAAGCAGAAGCTGGCTTCTCCCTGTCAGCATCAGCTGTCAGAGCAGCCACATCTGTCCCTTAGTGTAGAGCTCACCCATCAATAACCACTCCTTCCTGTGTTATGTAGAGAAGGAAAAGCAGAGTGTGGAGACTCTGGCATTGGAAGTTTAGGTGGATGATTTGTAGTGTCAGCTACAGATTTCAACCTTAGATTTCATCCTTGTAAATTGAAGATGTCATGCAAATTGGTCTCGGTTTCTAATACTGCAGGATTTGTAGGACTTAGGTACAGTGATGGGTTGAAGAAAACAGCTACTTACCCAGCAAAGGGATGGTGACCTCCAGGGTGACCATTCCAAGGTTCAGTCATCTTCTCAGCCTCATTGGCCTTGTTGATTAGGGGAGCAGTGAGGGCTGGGGAGACAGGCAGAGCTCTCATGTCAAGGGAGGAAGGAAAAGACCTAGGCTTGGTGTGAGAGCTGACAGCATTTACTATACCCTGAGAGTTGAATATGTGATTGTCATCTCAGACACTTCTTTCTCTTCCTTAAAGAAGTGGCCCCAGGCATCTGGGACACAAGGCTTCCTCCTGTTCCCAGCTACCATCACTGGCCCTTGTAGAGTTACTGAAACAATGAGGAAGGGTGGAGCCCTGGGAAGAGGTGATTGCTCTATACATAATGTCACCCAAAGGACATGGGTAGTCTTTTCCTTCACCACCCCCAGGGAGCTCATTAAGATGGAAGACTTGAGAGAAGACTAGAGACCAAGGAAACTCAGGTTTCCAGGGTGACAGGTTTCTTGGAATCTCAGATAATTGGTGGCTTGTTATTGTGATTTTGAAGGAGATTGAGGTAGATAAATAGAGAAGGTTTGGGCTTGGGACTGTTCCTGGGATGTTGGCGGATGATGTGCAGCGCCATTGAAAAGATCCCCAGAGTGAAGATTCCTGGGTTCTAGTCAGCCAATGAGTAGCTGCGATCATGGGCAAACCCTTAGCCTCTCTGAATTGTAGGTTTCTCATATATAACATGGGTTTTTTAGTACCTGTATGTCAGAGAGGGTTACCTAGAGAATTAAATAAGCGTAGCACACCTATGGATGGCATCTTGTGAGAGAAAATGAGAGGGATCCATCAAAGACATTTCTAGGTGTAGTCTCTGCATAACAAAGTAGAATAAGTATGGAATTTAGCAGCAAAACAACCTTGAATTTGAACTTAGCTGCAACACTTCCTAGCCATGTGAGTTTGGACAAGTTATTTAATAAGACTGAATCTTAATTCCCTCATCTATAAAAACAAGGACACTGCACTTGAAAGCTGCGCCTTTTCCTTATTCTGGTTATGCTGACCAAGCTGTTTCTCCATTGGTCATATGGCTTGATGAGGGTGGGTCCATGTCTTCTCTTAGTTTACTGATGCATTCCCCCAACATCCAGCAGTTTCATTGCATTCCTTTCCCTACTATTAATAACATGCATCAAGTGCGTTCTAAGATTCTGTGCAGATTACTTTATATTCCTCATTGAGTTTGGTTTTTGCAATTGCCCACTACGATATGTACTATTATTATATGTATTTAGTTTTGACTTATACAACGAAAGTTTATTTCTTACTAACACAAAGTCCAATGTGAATGTAATATCCATGTGGTCCTTCAGAATCCCAGGATCCCTCCTTTTTGTGGATCCATTTTCCTCTGTTTCCTCAGAGACTTCTCTGTTCAGCCAGTGATTGAGTTAAGAGAGAGAGGGTTGAAGGTAGGAGACTTGTATGGGCCAAGTTGAAAGGAGATAAGCATTCTTTCCATTCATGTCCTTTGTTCCTTTAGCTAGAACTCAGTTCAAACGCCACACCTAACTCTAAGAAAGGATGGGAAATATGAGATAACTGTTTTCTCAGGAGGAAAAGGCCACAGATTTCAAGTGTCATTTGAATAAAGTCTGAATATGGGGAGAGAGTACAAGTATAAGTATGTGTATCTGAGGGAGAAGCCCTTCGGATAGTGAAACTGGTAAATTCAAAGGCACTGAGTCAGGAGCAATTCATGTTTGTTTAAGGAACACCAGAGAGCAGTGTTTCTGGAGGGGAGTAGCTAAGGAGGAGAACAGTAGGATGAGCAGACAGAGAAATATGCTATGTGGGGCCAGATCATGTGGGGTCTGGTGGGCTGATACAAGAACTTTGGCTCTTTCTCTGGGCACAATGAGAAGACATTTGGTCATCGCAGTAGTTTGAGCAGGGGAGGGACATGATTTAACTTACATTTTTGCTTCTGAAATTTTATGTTGAAAATTTCAAATTTACATAAATATGGAAAGAATGCTCCAATGAACACTTACATATTCTTCATACAGATTCACTGATTGTTAACCTTCTGTCATATTTATTTTATCTATCTCTAAATTTCTATAATTTATTTTTTGTTGAACCATTTAAAAGTAAATTGAAGACAATTTGCCACTTTTTTAAAATACTGCAGCAGGCATCTCCCATACCTCTAAACCTTAACTGTATCTAAGAATATGAACCCAAATTCTACATGTCATCCAATATGTGGTCCAGTTTTTCCAGTCTAGACTCCAATCTAGGTGAATGCATTGCATTTTGTCGTTAATATTTTCCTCCTTTTTTTCTGACATCGACTCTTAAAGAGTCCAGGCTGGTTGCCTTGTAGAATGTTTCATTTTCTTGATTTGTCTGATTGGTTGCACCTGATTAGATTTAAGTTAAGCCTTTTTGACTGGAACATCACATAGGAGATAGTGTGTACTTTTTGTTCCATTACATCAGTAGGAACATAGTGTCATGTGCCACTATTGGTCATATAAGTTTGATTGCTTTGTTAATACAGTAACTAGTAGATCTTTTGCAGTAAATGTCTCCTTTGTAATTAGTAAGGAATCAGTGGGGTGATATTTGAGACCATTTGACTATCCAAATTTTTCTCCAGCAACCTTCTACGTAATGATTTTAGCTTAGCTTTAGGTTAATAACTCTTGCCTGCATTAATTATTACATTTGGGTATTTTACCCATATTGCTTACAAAGAAACTTAAGTTCAGAGAAGTGAACGTTCCTTAGATCAAAGAGCTGGTATATGGTAGAGCAAGGATTCAAACTCAGAGTGTTTAACCAGAGTCCATGCTTTTGACCACTGTATTACTTTCCGACTGCAACTGTAACAAATTGCCACAAATTTAGTGGTTTAAAATAACACAAATATGTTTTCTTACACTCTGGAAGTCGAGTCTAAATTTAAAGAGTCGGCAGGGCTGTGTTCCTTCGGGACTTCAGGGGAGAACCTATTCCTTCTCCTTTTTCACTTCCTAGAGGCCACCTGTATTCCTTGGCTTGTGGTCCTTTTCCTCACATCACACCAACCTTTTGCCTCCATCATTACATCTATGTCTCATTCTGAGCCTCCTGTATCTTTAGTATAAAGACTTTTTTCTTTCCATTGGGCCCACCTGAATAATTCAGAATAATCTTCCCATATCAAAATCCTTGATCACACTTGGTAAGTCCCTTTTGCCAAAAAAAATTAACATATGTGTAGGTTCAAGGAATTAAGAACTATTCATCTTTGGGGACCATTATTCAGCTTATCATAACCACTAAATAATATTTTTCTCTCACTAAATTGGTAAAACAAACAAACCTGTTTTCACTTTCTATTGGGTTTACTGTGAGATGGACCTGAGCTAAAAATCCAATAATCACTTGACTTCTATAAGCCCTACTCTGATTGGTCAACCACAGCAGTATTTTGAGTTTCCAGGAATGAGTAGCAGTTCAGATAGTGTGTTCAGTAATCTGAAATCTGGGTATTTCCTTTTCCAGTGCATAGTAAACCTGATATATGGCTGCATGTCTCTGTGGGGAAGGCTACTAGAAAGATTTATAGTATACATTTTTTTTGACCCTAGTTTTGTTAACTGGCTTAAGACTTGGAATTGGTGAAGATATGTGACTATATATTGTGATGACTTAAGTTAATTCTTGGTTTATCAAATCTTGAGATTTTTTTCTTATACGAATTAGGACTTTTATGGGCTGTCTATTTCAGTCCTAGGGATATCATAATCAATGAGCTACTGTCAGTAACTCTACAGGTCAGTGCATTTGTATCTCTGATCTCTCTTCACTACTGCAGTAACCTTGCCTACCCTGTTTCTGGCAGACCAATGCTACCACCTGACCTTTCTTGTTTTGGGGTCCCATTATGTCCATTGACTTCTGGGAGCCCATTTAGTGGTGACATCTCTCACTGCCATACAGAGAACCTGTATGCCATCACTCACTGTCTATAGAGACTGTATGCTCCTGAGACTTTCAAGGATGTGTGGTTTCCTCATCTATGTGTTTCTCAAAGCCTTGGTAAAAGAAGTGTTCTGTAGACCCTTCAGTGTAATATATAGTCAAGGGGAGGTGACACATGTAAATATACTCCAGCAATCTTCTGTCCATGCTTTCTCTACTGTATACCAGGGAAGTTCTTAGCTTTACTTAATGTACTCCAGGTTTCAGTTAACTACCTGAGAAAACAGCCACTTTCAACTACTTAATCTAACACAGTGAATTCAGAATCTTTAGACTGTGTATCCACATGAATAAATTCAGCCCAACTTAAAATCATTTTCCTTCTTCCCTTGACTAATACATTTAGGACCCATTCCCATAAGTATTGCCCATTTTTCTGCTGATATAATAGGTAATATCTTGTTCTTTCGTTGTGTATGGTTTTGCATATGTAATTATCCTGCTGGCTCTGCCATCATCTGGGTTTAATTATGGGTCTGGAGAAAATGAGGGATGGTGGAAGTTGGTCTTGAGAAGAATCAGCATTCCCCTGCAAGATGACTGCCCCAGGAAAAATGATTATAGCCCCTTAGAACAAGAGGCAAATAACTTCCTTAGAGAGAGGAGAAAGGGCTGCATATACTGGCAAAGGAGGCTCAATGACATTTGGGGCTTCTATGTACTCAGGTTCATTGTAGTCTATGAAAATGCCCCATTTCAATTCTGAGGAAACCACTCTTTCCCAAGCAATGTCCTAACTTTAATATAAGTGACAAGGCTATCAATTCAATTTGCATTGTAATTTAGTCATGTACAGGATGAGATTCTGGCTTTGGATTTTAGAAATCTTGATCCTGTAAAAGAAGCAAGAAGGAATTTTTTTCCCCAGGGAAATCAGAAAAGCATTTTGCTTTTTATTCATGTATCTTCTTTATTCCCATTATAACATCCTATTGCTAAGACTATTTGATCTCTCAAGTTATTGTAACTATGTCACCAGTGGATTCCATTGGTTATCAGTGCCCCGTTTCTCACTAGCACAGAGGTCATTACTATTTGTATTACTAAGTAGATTAGATAGCCAATTCCAGATTCTCATATTTAAATTTATCTTTCTTTGGAATTGTTTTTGGTACTGAAAATTGCTTCAGCCAGTTAGAAAAACAGATATTACTATGTATCCCTGAATGATGACTTTAATATAGAATTTGAGGCTTACAAAATTGTTGAAAGAATGAGAAGAGCAAAGTTCAGAGAAGTTTCTGCTAGAGGTAAGAGAGGTTGATGCCAAAGAGCTTTGCCAAGAGCACTAAAGCAGATGGTTTTCAAAGGCTTGGCTGGAAGATGCTGCAACTCTTAGGAATCTCTGAGAAATTTCCAGCAAATGTCTTAGTCTGAAGTTACAAAGCAGCTGGGTTCATCAGTTTCCATTGAAGGCCTGGATAGAACAAAAAGGCTGAGTAAAGGAGAATTTTCTCTCTCTGCCTGACTCTTCAAGCTGGGATATTAGTCTTGTGTCTTTGGACTTGGACTCAGGCTGGAACTATACCATCAGCTTTCTGGGCTTTCCAGATTGCCAGCTGCAGATCTTGGGACTTATCAGCCTCCATAATCATGCCCAATTCCTTATTTTATATATCTATATATCTATATCCTTTTGGCTTTGTTTCTCTGGAGAACCCAGACTGATACAGAGTCCAGGGAGGGTGAAGATTGCATCCATACACAAGGACAGCAAGCTGTAGGCTATCCGAGCCTGAACAGGGGGGAAGAGTACCAAAGATGAGTTCAGCCCGGCATGATATGTTGAAGTTCGTGTGGGGTGAGAAAGGGGGCTTTCATTGCAAGGAGGAAACCCAGTGTAGGGAGCAAAACCCAAACAAGACAAGATGGGTATCAGCTGTGAAGAGGCAACCTAGTATGAGAAATCAGAGATCATGTATGGTAAGAGGATATGCATGCTTCAGGGCAGCACAGCATTAGGTGTTGGGGCCCACATGGAGGTGAGAAGGACATCTATGGGAGCAAATCTTAGGAGAGTCAGATCCAAAAATGAGCAAGGAGAAACCTGGAATGTACTGGGAGAGTCTGAGTAGGGTGAAGATGGTATATATGTTGGGAAGCTTGGTTTTTTGAAGAAATGGCTGATTCTAGGACTGGAGTAAAGAAAGTATAAGATGAATCTGGAAAATCTTGATATGACAGAAAGTAAGAACATGCTCAGAGAATGGTAGAAACATATAACAGGACAAAGTAATAAATTATAACTCATAGAATAAAGTAAGAAACCGTAAGTCTATACCAATATAAGAAAATAAATAGATGGAAAGAAGTTTGATGAGGAATGGGATAATTATATTTCAAACTATCGCCTCCTAAAAATTTATCACTTATTCTATTTTTTTCTCCTAGTCAGCTTACTCAATGCTTGCTTCATGTCCTTGTTTCTAAGACCATAGATAAAAGGGTTTAGCATGGGGATTATCACAGTATAAATGACACTGGTCATAGGGTCCTTGGTCACTGAATAGGTGGATGAAGGGCGAAAGTACACTGAAATGGCAGTCCCATAGTACAATACCACAATTGTAAGGTGGGATCCACAGGTGGAGAAGACCTTGTACCTGCCTCTCCCGGAAGGGACCCTCAGAACAGCACAGGTGATATAGACGTAAGAGACAATAATGCAGATTAAAGGACTCATGAGCACCAAGGACCCTTCTGTGAAGGCTAAAAGCTCATTGACAGAGATGTCAGAGCAGGAGAGGAGTAGCAGTGGATGGACATCACAAAAGAAGTGGTGGATGACGTTGGGCCCACAGAAGGAG